>JAGDQP010021711.1:0-13308 GCA_022664845.1 Lepisma saccharinum | reverse complement strand
TTTTATTCCCTTTTTCCTACCACATTTTTGCACCTTAAAATCCGGTCCCTAATAACATATGGAAATAGTCGCATATCTCTGGAAAGACAAAAAATGCAACCAGAGTTGTACGAATACCCCTCTCCTCCCCTCCCCTTTGGAAAGGCTGTTCTGAGAGAATTTTGTGCTTGAAGTAGTAAATAAGATAAAAGCATTAAATTCTCTTAAAAACTTTTCAAAAGCTCCCGTACATAAACTTACTTCTCAAGGACTCTCACGTATTATAATATGGAGTGATTCTAACCACAGAAACAAAACTAGTCACCGAGTCAGTTGGGCCAAGATTCGATCATCGGGTCGCCGAGTTAACTCAGTCTGGTGATTTCGGTCAAGACTACGTCCCGAATCATTCGGTTTAAGACCCGATTAATCGGACCAAGTTTCGGACCATGTCACCTTTGTTCGAGTAAGCTGAATACAACGGGTACAAAATTGCAATTCTTGTTTGTTTTCTTTGAATTACGTCTCATAGTCGCTGTAGAAAGCACTTACGCTGTAGAAATGTTCTTGTTAAAACGCCTTTTAGTTTATGGAATGAATGTAGTGTAAATGTTGGTAATTTCATGACGGTATTGGATATACAAAGAGTTATCGGATTAAAATTTTTCGCCGCCAGATGAGTCTACAAGTCTTGCCTGCATTCTTCGTGGTAGTTGTAACTCGACAACTCTTCGTAATACGGTGACTGTGCAAAATGCAATATATCACGAAATTTTCAATGTCACAAAATTACCAACTTTAATATCATAGACTGGACTTCAGTTCTTTTTCAATGTGTGTTGTCAGGTGGTTCCATTACCGACATCGATTTCACGAGTTGCAAAATCGAGTTTATCTTACATTCCTGGTTGCTGGTAGACTGATGTGAAAAGACGGAATTATCATTAGGCTGAGATGCAGAGTTGCCACATCCATTACTGTCCTTCTACGTTGTTATTCGCTCGCAGCGTTAACCTTATGGAAAGGCTGTTTGTTTATAGGCATTTAAATAATCACAAATCAATCCGAATCACCTAAAATGTTCGTTATTCATCACAACTTAAATAAATAAATAAATAAAAAACTCAATGTGTTGCAAAAGTTCAAAAAATTATATTTAGCGATCGTGTTCATTTGTACAGTAGAAAATTCTAAGTTCACATATTATGTCCAGTTCATCCGTTCAAATATTTCCATTGCTTGCTTTACCTTGTACAGACGCCAGGCGTAATTTAATTTGAATTTTTGTGCTGCACTGCCTGTGAAGTCGTATGAATTTTGAATAATGGAGTTCTTCAGCTCTTCTTCCCGCAACTTTTCACACGCATCCTTCCAAATGTAATAAAAATCTGATCGTACCCAACTTTGTACATCGATTAATTAAAATCTGGTAGGCCTTCCAATCAGAAAGGCCTAATAGCGTAAGTGGTCATTTACTTACGGGGAGGGGGCCTGTCTCACAAACAGAGAGTAATCCTTAGCAGCACAGGATATCGAGCCAATATCGGCCCGATGGCTGGGCCAACCTTGATCGATATTGACCTTTACTGGCCAGTATTGAGGAGATATTGGCCCGATGTCCTGTGCTGCTAAGGATAAAAACAGTAGTACGAGGGTTGTTCAATACGTCCTTGAAAAAGATAGAAAACAAATTATTTTACGTATATTTTTTTTATTTTTCAACATCATCTCCCTTTATAGCTCGATACACTTTTCCCAGCGTTCTCTAACATTTTTAAGCCGTCCAAAAAGTAGGATTTCGGAAAATAGTCATCTGTTTGGACGATAACCTCGTTCGACGTAAATCTTTTTCCACCGAGGCATTTTTTTTTTCAAATTTGGAAATGAAAAAGTCACTGTGGGCCAAATCTGATGAATACAGTGGATGTTGTGATAATTCGAACTTCAATTTCATAATATTCGCCATCGGAACTGAGCAGGTGTGCACCCATGCATTGTCTTGATGGAAGAGAATTTTTTTCTTTGCCAAATGACGTTTTTTCTATATTTCTTCGCTCAACCTGTGCAATAACGACGCATAATACTCTCCATTTATCGTTTGTCCTTTTTCTAAGTAATCTATGTAGATGATTCCGCGTGCGTCCCAAAAGATCGGTCGATTTCACAGTCTTCGCGTTTTTCGGAGTCGGATTACCTTTAAAAAACCACTGTTTCGACTGTTCCTTTGTCTCTGGAGTGTAGTAGAGTATCCATGTTTTGTCCACAGTTATGTATCGACGCAGAAACTCATCAGGATTGCAGCGGAAAAGCGCCAAACCAACCTCCGAATCGATCACACAATTGCGTTTATTCTCCACTGAGAGGAAACGCGGTCCCCATCTTGCCGAGATTTTTTCACACCAATTTTTCGTGCACCTTGTGATATGCCTGTGGCCTCAACTATTTCGCTCACTTTGATTCGTCGATCATTCAAAACCATATCGTGGCGTGGATTTTGTCAATCATTTCGGAGGAAGTCACTTACACTGCACGTCCCGAACGTTGTTCATCATTTGTGGATGTACGGCCACGTTTAAACTCATTTACCCAATTGTAAACAGTCGCAGATTTGCCATGAACTTCATCCAACTCGGCTTTGATCTCTTTCGGTGTTAAGCTTTTTAAATAGAAGTGTTTAATCACTGCACGAAAGTCAGTTTTTTTTATATTATATATTTTTTCTGTATAAACAAAAGTTTGTTGCTATGGAAATGAAACCACATGATGGATATAGTTGAAACTTTAACAGCAGTCTAGTGAGAGATAACATTGAGCAAACCTCTTTCGATTCTACGAGTGCCATATCTTGGGTTTTCTAAGGATTTATTGAACGACCCTCGTATCTTAATTATGATCTTAATCTTGCAATACCTGTGATGGCGTAAGTGATAGAGCAGCGACGTTACGTGCAGAACGAGATTCGCACCATGATTGGAAAGCGTGTATCAACAACAACAAAAGTACTTTTCTTTTATAAACGTATTTTTGTGTGGGTGCTGAGGGTTTTCTTTCACAATGTGATTCTGATTGTTCAGTTTTTAGTGCTTCGTAGCGTTTTTGTTTTTACTTTTTCATTTATAATTTTGTTCCATTTTAAAAATATGTTTTTATTTTGTGTTGTTAATGTTTGGTATCTTTTATTCATTATTATTATTTTTACCATGTTTTTGTTATTTATGTAAACATACAACATCCGCTGTTTTAAACAAACGAAACAACAACGAAGAAAGGAAATACATAAACAAAAAAAGGCTACAAAATAAATTATAAAAAAAAACAATCACATTGCGAAACGAAACTTTGAAGGAAAATCACAAAATAATGTATTATCCAACACTAGGACTCCAAGCACCTATCTTCCGCAGGTAACCAATGCTATACCACTTAAACCACTAGGGATGTGTGAGAAGAAGTTCACGCAGTAGTGTTTCTAGTACTGTCCGTTCGTGAGACCACCTGGCAGTAAATTATGATTTACCTATTTGTTATTACACGGCAGGACACAAAAAATATTTAAAAGTTTTAGTAGATGTACAACGTTTAATCATGACGTAAATAAAGGAGAAGGTTGCTAAATGAATTCTTCCTACTGCATACCACTTCATAATTAGTACTACCAAATGGACAAATCGAAGAACTATTATTTTTTTATACGAAGGCAAGACTTGAATTTGTATCTTTCCATGAATTGCCAAACTAAGAAAGAAACCAGACTTGGGTGGTTTCGAATCAACTAACTATTGCTATTTTTTTTTAAATACTAAATTCTCGATATGTAAGTATTACACCCTATCAACATATTAATTTTTCAGTTTAATTGAGGTGTCATGAACCAGTAATAGACGAAATTATGGTGTAGTTTCATAGTAAGTCCATCAGGTATTATTTTCTACAACTTTCTTTTTGTTTACGGCTATTCTTTTGATGTATAAGCCGGCCGAGTGGTCTGCAGTGGTAGGCCATCGACTCGAAGGTCCCGGGTTCGGGTGTGGATTTTAACAGCCAAATGGCGAATCGTGACGGGCCGAAGTCCAAAATTACTGGACTGGCCCATATAAAAATAAAAGTTTACCAACTTCCCCCCCCCCCTCCATGTGTATAAGTTTGTGACAAACTTTTGTTGTTATAGGTACGGTTCATTATGGATCAGTAGGTTATTTGAACTTTTGTATTTTTTTCTTTTCTTTTTAAGGATGAACTTTTGTTTTTCTGCTGTTACTGTTTTGATCAATTTTAAATCACCATCTTCGCGAAAGAACTCCCGTGAGATTACGTAGAAGCCAATGTTTGACCGGAACTTTGTTAACGAAGAAGAGATAGAAATCCCTCTGAACGCTTCCTTAGTCTTCTGAAGCGAGGGTTTCCTGAAATAACGACGTCCATTAGCCACGCTAACCAGCTTCGAAGTCACTCCATTTCATCCAGTGTTGGTAATAGTTTCGTTCGTTCAGCTTCGTCGGACGAGGCGGCCTCTCCCAGTCCCTTTTCTTTCTTTCTTCAAACAACTGGTCCTCGTGAACCACATTCATACGAGATCTAATTAGTTCTGGCTGCTGCTGTAAAGGAAGGTTCATCGTTCCCTGTTTCATATGTACATTTTTGTTGCTTCGTCACGACAGAATTATGTTTCACAAAATTAAAATGTAAATTGGAGTGAACGATGTCGCGGTATTTCTTCTTTCGTAATTTCGATGTTGATTACTTTCAGGATTGATGCGATTGCTATGAAATGTAGCGAACTTTTTAAAAATGTATTTGGTATAGCTAATGCTCAGAATTGCGGTAAATCAGTATAACATCCCGAGGTCTAGGAAAGGATCACATGGATTGGCGACCCTCGATTGGTTTGGACGCTCGCTTCCTGTGCGGATGCCGCATTAGGTTGCTAGAATGGTATTAGTTATCGCTGTAAATTTGTAATTCATTTCATAGGTGTTGTACGTACTATTACTTAGCTAAGAAGGCTTAAGGCTGCACTAATAAATATTTATGGGTGATATGTTACCATTGTTTGGAGATTTGGCAATAGTTGATACGTCCATTTTTCAAGTTTTATATTTCATCGCGTAATACATTGATTTTCTGCGGATGTATGATGTGGAGAAATGAGGTACGAGTTACAATGATTAACTGTGCGTTCAGAATACCCGTACCGAACGGCCGCGGCTCAGTGGTAGAGTGCTGCCTTAGTATTCGAGATGTCCTGGGATAGATCCTCGCGGGCGGCCATCCTGACTGAGCTTTTCTCTCAGTCATACTAGGGAAAGGCTGGTATGGTACCTACAAAATAGGCCCTTGTCGTCTACCTTCCAAAATCCTATCCCGGCTTGATCCTAAAAAAGTAATCGCCCATTCCCACATCATACATTAGAAAAAAAAGTCAATACGATGTAACACAAAGCTGAGAAAATGAACTTTTGCAAGTTCACGCTATCATTTTTGTAGATTTTTTTTTTAATTGTCTTCGTTTCGTGCTCAATAAATGTCCAAGATGTGCTAGAAGTATGTTTGTACGTGCATTTCTGAATGTAAATTGTAAACCCTTCTTGCATGCTGAATTTTTAAAATTACTTTTAGTCACTTGTTGTACAGTCAGCGGTAAAAGTTTGTACCCAGTCGTAAAATTTCTTCTCCGGATAACTTTGAAATGAATAGACCGATTTGGATATGATTTCTCCGACGTAATGAGAATGGGATTTTCTACTCAGATCGGTCCATCTATTCCAAAGTTATTCGGAAAAGAAATTTTACGAGTGAGTACAAACTGTTGACACTCACTGAACGCATTTTGTTCATAATTTGTCTCCTGAAACCCGGATCCCTCATTCTGGGTCGAATTTGTTTATTATAGGGGAAAGTTGGTCAGAACGGAATACTTAATGCAAGGTGTAAAATTGGCAAGTCTATACAAAATTTGCAAAACCTTTAACAGTATAGTTTCGTTAGTTGGTTAACTGGACAGTTCTTCCAAAACACGTTCTCCTCTTCATAAAATGTTTATTCACGTACAATGGCTATCCCGTTTTGTCATACTGTCGAATAAAAGTGGATTCTCATAGAGATAGTGTGTGAAACTGGCCTATTTTACTACGACGAGAGAGATTGTATAAAACCTCAAATAAAAGGAATAGCACAGCAGGAAATCATTAAAGAGAAAAATAGAAATAATAAGAATCTTATTAATAACGTACTAATGTTAATAATTTGGTAGCAGTATATTTATAAAGATAATTGCCACGCGTTAACTTAAAAGTAAATTGATTTTTTTTTTATCATGTTTGACTATTTTGAGAATGGGAAATGGAACGGCTATTGCCCTTTACCATAATATGTATTATATAATTCTATTTTGTCCTAAAGGAACTGATAAAGTCTGTCAGGAAAACTTGCTGTACGATTTGTTTCTTGCATATTTCGATTATGACGTGATATGTTAAGCTAATCCCTTAGATAATAAAATGGACCGATTTCTATCTCGAAGTATATTTGAGTTTATTAGAATTTTCTTTCATTTTCAAAGTGTTGGAGTTTTGTATGAGAATTCTTTATCTTAGGTTCTCAACGTGTTATGCCATGTTAATGCGTACCACATTTTCTAAGTTATTTTCCTGCTTCTTTAGCGGAGGGAAATGCATGTCAGGGGTTGCCTTGTTGTGGTTTACTGTTCTGAGAATATTTCATTCCCTTACTGTTTAATTTTATGAGATACAATGGTTATGTTGGAACGAGAGAATTCTGAAACAAAAATGCCTTCAATATTGAATTTTGTGTACCAGTGACGATATTCTAAAGATCAGTTATGAGATTTTACTACATGGACTCTTCAAATTTAACGTCAGTAAATAATCTTCTTGTTAGCTGATGATTGCGCGTTCTTGTCAGATATGGGCGTGTATGCTCATTCGACGCGAATTCCGTGAGGTTACCCAACGCTAGACCGAGGAGACGTAATTTGATACAATTTCTTCGTGTTTGAATACTTTTATGTTACTCTTGCTTTGAATATTTTCTCTTTACAGCCAATATTGCAACCAGAAATTCGTTCTGGTTCTCGAAGCGTCTAAACCACAGCCGTCGTACTGTGCGCGCAGGAAAGCAATTTCTCTGGTGAAGAAGCTGTTATTTTGTTTGTAGGAATTTGCGTTCTGGAATATTCTTAAATTCTTGGTGTTGAGAATGGCTGTTCTCGGCTGTCTTGACACAAGTGTTGAAAAAAGAAAAGTGATGATGGTGTACTCTTTAAGCAACATAACTTCGGAAATGTACGGCGTAACTTGCGTTGTTGGGAAAACCTGTGATGGTGTTATCTCAACTATTTCCTGTCCTTTCCTCACCTTCTGTCGGTATCTGCTTATTTCTCCTTGTTACATGGTAGATGATGTATCTGCAATTAGAAACGGTAGTCTTATACATAAATAATGCACATCAATTATCTTCAAATCAATTGCAAACGTAACTTACAAGTTAAGAGTTGTGTTCATGTACTTTTTGGACACACTTGTATAACATACTGTATTTTCACTAGGAACAACATTTTTAAGTTTCTGGAGTAAAATGAACCATTCAGATGTCAATGAGGAAAAGTAAAAATGAACGAGGGCTACTGGATTTGGACACTAAAGGAATAAAAGTGCAGATAGCTGTCTCTCTTAATCAATTGAGCAACGCGATGACCCTTTCAAGGCTCGAACCTCGAACTGGCACTGCGGAGACATGCAGGTTCGAGTCCTTCTGACGGCCTTACTGAGGTTTTCCAGTGTTTTCCTCAATTCCACAAAGCGAATGTCGATATGTAGCCTAGACAAAGGCCCTGGCCGCAATCTTCTCCATCAGTGTTCTAGACATGTGCTCTTAAAAGTGTAAGATATCCCTTCAACTGCCGGATTCAGCCCATAGCTGCATGTAATGCAAATGGAAGAAGTCAAATTATGAGGCTATAATTTTCTCTAGCTCTTCCGCCGCTATATTAAACCTTTTTCCTTCTGCGTTTTCTAAACTATTGAGTATTATGTTGATTGAATTTTCGGCGATATTCACTGTAGGCCTACCTTACCTATAATAGAACTTCCATGTAATCTGGTAATGTCGAAGTAACAGCTCCCCGTTTTCAGTATAGTAACTTAAGAAAAATAACTCAAGTTCAATTTCATATTTTAATGTTAACGATGGTCTGTTTTCCTATGAAAGGGTCTGTTACTGAACGGTTAATCGTCCGTTGGTTGTTATTGCATTCAAAATAAGAATATTTTTTCTTAATAATTACCTTGAATCATAATTTTTAAAATCTTATGATATTATCCGAGCACTGTTTTTAATGAGAAAAGTTACATTTGGCCATTAAAAAAATATATATGTATACGAGTACTTCCATTTCAGTTTATCCAGGTAAACCTTAAATTGTCCCATTGACTCTCTCAGATCTCTGTAATACATTTTTTCTACAAGTATATGCAAAATAAAAGAGACCCGTATTTTTTTGTTTCCCCCCAAAAAAAAATTCTGTGAAGAGTTACGGGCTCTCGAAATAGTTGCGAAGATCACCTACTGGCATCAAATATAAGAATGAATGTTCTTTTCAAGAGTCAATTTCTCATAGACTGCTTTACTTACGGATTTGCATGAAATAGAAAGCATTATATTTGTCTCATGTTTGTTACCGCCCATACAATTAATTTTGTCTTATCTTGTCTCATGTTATATTTTATCTTGTGCAAAAATCATTGCTTCTGATTGGCTACTTCCTCAATAAATTAATTGCAGTGTTGCCAAATTTAGTCCGAAATATCCGATTTTTTATAATTTTTAACTTGGGTCCTATTAGTCATACTGAGGTACAGTTTTTTTTTTGCATGTGATACATATTACCGAGTTCTATAAGAACCTGATTTTAGTTTTACCTAAAGTGAGTAGTTTGGGGCGTGCGGGGCTCTGAATTGTTGATCTTTTTGAATGCCATTTTCTAAAAAAAAAAAAAAAAAAAAAAAATTTTAAATTCTGAAATTTATGGAGTAGAAACAAAAACACGTGAACTTAATGCCCTTTTCTCCATTTCTTCGGTCCCGCCCTAGATGTGCTGTTTTTTGCCCCTAAAAATGTGTAAGTGTCTTGTATTTTTTGTGTATTTATACAATTAGCTTTTGTCATTTATGATTTAATTCCTTATCGATAGTTAACAAGGGATTGTTTTAGTGATTTTTGTTAGTGAATTGAAAAGTTAAATACACCCTATATACAGGATGGTTCTCAATTTCCGTATCAGAATTTTAATTCGGTTCCTATTGCACACAGAGCTTTGAAACAAAAAATGTACACACCAAGGTGCATATGCGGAATCACATGATGATGTTGCTGAAAGCAGTGGCGTCCCGGGAATACTTCTACGGGTTGGCAACTTCAAAATTTTAAATAGAAACCGGGGTTGATTTTGCAATAAGCGCTAAATTTTGAACAACTTTTAGAGGAAACCCTTTTTGATATCTTGTACCGTTTGGGAGTTACAAGAGCTAATTTGATAGGAAACAGTTAACCTACATATTTGATAGGTAAAAACTAAAATAAGGTCCTTATAGACTCGGTAATATCTATCATATGCAAAAAACCACACCTCAATATGCCCAATAGCACCCGAGCTAAACATTACCAGAAATCGGAAATTTCGATTAAATTTGGCAATATTGCAATTAATTTATTGAGCAAGTAGCTAATCAGAAGTAGTGATTTTTACACACGATAAAATATAATATGAGACAAATATAATGTTTTCCATTTCATGCAAATCTCTGAGAAATTGATTTTTGAAAAGAACCATTATTTTTATATTTGATGCCTGTAGATGACCTTTGCAACTATTTTGAGAATCTGTAACTCTTCACAGATTATTTTTTTTTCTGGAAAACAAATAAATACGGGTCTCTTTATTTTGCATATACTTTTAGGAAATAATGACGAAACAAACATCTGCGATCATGATATAGACCCGTTTGGATGAATTGAAATGGAAGTGGTCATACCTAGTTTCACAGAACACCTCTCTGAAGCTTTTTTTTTAATATAGTGATTATATCTTATAATTTATTTTGATTTAAGTTCTTTTTTTAATATTGTATGTTCATTAATGTTTTTTGTTAACCATGAGATCTGCTACATAGGATAATCTGGATAAAGCTCTTAAAATATTTGCGCTCGCTTTTATGCTTTGTGGTTTGAAAATAATGTTGACTAGAAGCATTTATGTTTTCCCAGGGCGGAAGACGTTAATTCATATGTAAATGCTTATAATGTAAGCGTGGAGCTATATAATGAGCGGAAGATTGACATTGATGTTTTAAAAGGGGAAAGGTGCACACGCTTGAAGAAGTCCTCATGGTAATTTATCTTACGTAATTTACAATTGAAGGTTGTACTAATCTTAGCAGAAATTACAGTATATGTGACAAAAATTTTTATTGGGCAAAATTTTATTTATTTAGGTGATTTTTTTTCCTGAGAATGAAAATACCTCAGAAGAACCAAAATGGCTTTCTTATAGATAATTTTTGTACTCTTTCAGTTGGTTCTATGCATTTTATTTTACCGATGATTAATTCCCGTGATAATCGTGAGAAAACGAAGAAAGGACGTCTCAATCCACCACTTCCTTAAGATGGTGGACTAGGCACAAGTTGAATTGATAACTAATTGTGATGTGTTGTTAAGGAAGGCGTTTACAAGGATAGTGTGGAGCAAAGAATTCCATAAGAATTATTTCCTCGATGGATGTTAAGTCGTCAGTACTACGTTCTTTAGCATTGACAACGGTGGAGTGCTTGCGACTAGTTCTAAACGCATTGATTTTTAAATTTGATTCGTTTCTCTACGTTAGCGATATATCCAGGGTATTGTAACCTTCCAGCACGTACATGGTTTTTGGTGAAATCGTTAAATCGTGTGGGACAGGTCTCAACTATAGATTTAATCTAATTTGAACAACTATATTTTGTATGTTGGTTTCTAGGCAGTGTATTTAACTCTTTTGAATTATAAATTTAAATGTCATTAAAGTTTCACTATTACTTTTATTATTAAAACTTTGGTAAACTTTATTTTTATATGGGCCAGTTTAGTAACTTTGGCCTTAGGCCCGTCATTATTCGCCCCCTTAGCCATTAAAATCCACACCCATGCCTCTGCCGGGACTCGAACCCAGGACCTTCGAGTCGTTGGCCTACCGCCGTAGGCCGCACGGCTTCCCGGCCGGCACAGTTTTTTATTAATTGCAATAATTGTTAATAAAAAAAATAGCATATGAAATGTTGCTTATGAAATTTCTGAAGAGTTCTAATTTAAACTAAGTAACCCAACACACGTTTGATACTTTCCAAGAAAAATATTTACAGTCGTTGTGCCTTTTGTATATGACGTAGGATCACTATATATACAGATACATTTTATTTCATGCTTCTCAAGTAATTCACAAACCACAAAACTAAACAGAAATTCTAACGTGGAAGGTCGTGTACACTGTTAAAATCTTAGACATCCCTGGAGAAAGCTAGGCAACTAGAACTGTCTGGAAATTCCCTGTAACTTGGTTAATAACAAACAGCCACCTTGCAGGTTTCAGAGAAACAAAAGAAAATTAAAAGCCTCAAGCGAGATTTGAACAAGGGTCTTTTAGTTTGAAGTCCAGCGCCTTAGTGACTGTACTAAATTATCACTGAAAAAATCAGTCAGGGTGTCTACCATCCTGGAAAACGTTGAATACTCACTCAGGGAATTTTATAAATCTGGAAAACTCATACTCAGGGAAATCTAGAACTTATGAGTGAAACTGGGGGGAAATGATGAGGTTGACCTGTCCACAGTTCGTAAGAGCACCACCCAGCCAAGGCAGAGGTCATGGGTTCGATTCCCACTCCCGACCTGATTTTTTCAATATGTCAAAACCCTCTATTTGAAAGAAATTGTCTTCCTTTCACTTGTGAAATACCAATAATGTACAAGATGTTTGGACTGGGTGGCGGTGGGATTAAAAATGTCATTGGGTATTATTTACATGTTCCACTATACTAAGAAATCAGGGAATTTGGAGAAAATTATCATGGAAAGGGAATTTCAAGTTCCAAAATAAGTAGACACCATGTCAGTATATCAAAACAGTATAGACGGTCAGAAATACGTTGCCCGAACCCCGAAAACATAAACATAGTTACTTCCACGACTTATGCCGTGTTCTAAGCTTTTTCTGTTTGTCAAGTAGGAATCGTAATCCCCATTCACTGAGAATATTCCCGTTTCTTTAAAATAAATTATTATAACGACAGCAGTAAATACTTTAATGTTTCATTACGATACGAAATAATTTTCCCTTTCTGCGCATGTGCGAATATCACCCTGGAACGGGATAATGAGAATTGCATCCAGTGTGTCATTGAAATAGGGACTCGTATCCGCACCCAACAGTGACATCTTCAAAACTTAAAAATTAAAAGTAAACTGTTCTTTGAAATTAGGACTCATGGCTCGTAAAGTAGCATTTACGAATTGGAAAATGGAGCGGCAAACAGGCACAACGTAATAATAACGATTCTCTCTCTCTCTCTTTTTAATTTTATTTCTCCCCTTGCTAACTTCCAATTTCGGTTCACTTTATTGTATTTCATAGTCTACTTTACCTGGATCAATTTTATTTATCACTTCACCTCCTTTCTTTTCCGACATCTAATGAAGTGGTTGCAAATCAATGATATGTTATTAACATTTTTGGGAGGGCAAATGCTGTCTTTAATAAATCCCTTTCGAAAAGAACACTTCTTGTCTCTGGTTTTGTGTGGAATATCTGCAGAAGTTTTCTTCTTTCGACTGTATTTTACAATTCGTTGCACGTTCGTTGGGAGCTGAGATTTGGCTCCTGTACAAACTGCTAACAGTTTCCAACTTCAGTGAACAGCCCTGGAGGGATTGGGGCCCTCGGTGTGTGCTTCATTCACCAGAGACATAAGCAAACTTCTGCAGGCAAAACTATTTACCTCGTTCGAAGCTGCTTCATCTATCGCTTGCATTAAAATCAGAGAAAAACTGTGGATAGCGGATAAGAGAAGGAAGAAGACAAAAAATAATTAGCATGCACTGAAATAGGTCACGTTTATTGGAATTTCTAAGACTATAGGATTTAATTTGCTTCAGATTTATTCTAAAGCTTCAGATGTGGTGATGTGAATTATTAATTTCTTATGGTAGGTTAACAGTAGATTCGCTCGGAACATCTCTGTTATCTGTTTTAATTTTCGAGGGGAAAAACATATTGTGAGT
>JAGDQP010021710.1:15493-31402 GCA_022664845.1 Lepisma saccharinum | reverse complement strand
AACCAAGTTAGTCTGAACGCAAGTTAGTTTTACCCATAATTTTTACCATCGTAGAATGTTAGTAATTTAAACAAGGCATTAGCAACCTTCGGAGAAAAATAGCAGCTAAGCCAGTAGATTCTATTTTTCATCGGTTATAGCAGTGATAGCAATTTAGTGAAAGTAGCAGTAAAAAAAACAGTTGCTACCAGGGTCGTAACTACTATGGCGAAAAACTCAGCAGTGTTGAGGTTCGACCCTTCCAAAGTGCCCCTCACTCTAGTCTCTCAAGTCTCAATGGGCCGAAACCCACACAACACACAATGTTGAATTAACGTTTTATAAACGTTGAAAACGTTGAATTTTGACAACGTTGTATTTGGTGACGTTGAATTATATATTTTATCAACGTAATGTAATAAACGTTTAAATAATGACCAGTATTAAACGTTGAATTAAATTGTGCTTTAACCTTCTAAAATGGTGGAAAGCACAACGCTGAATGTTTGTGAGTTTTCCTAACCTACAGAAACAATTTCCAATAAAACTTAAACTTCATTAGGTTTTATATAATATTTTCAGAGACCTCTGGGACTTACGGGCTAGGTAAAATTGTTTCAACTTCTCCCACTGGGAATCAAACCCGGATGTTTGAGGAGAAGTAAAATTTAACTTTCAGGACAAATTTCATACCTTTTCCCCCAAATCCCTACTTATAACGAATATTTAAATCTGTGCAGATGAACAGAATAATGTAAGTTTCCCAGACCGAAGCCTAGTATTTCAATGTTCAGTACGATATGCTTTAATTGGAATTGCTATTTTAGGGTTGATTCCAGGTTAAAATCCTATAATCAAGGAATTTTTCCTGGAATCAACCCTAAAATTGTATAGTACTGCAGATTGAAGTACTAGGCTTCGGTCTGGGAAACTTATATTATTCTGTTCATCTTCACAGACTCAAATATTCGTTGTAAGTAGGATTTTTGGGAAAGGTACGAAATTTGTCCTGAATGTTGAATTTTGCTTCTCTCTAAATGTTGCGTAACGTTGATTAAATGTTGAGTAGACGTTTATTCAACGTTTTGTAACGCTGAATCAACGTCAATGCCAAAAGTAAGTTGCGGAAAAGGTTTAATTCAACGTCTTTAAAACGTTTATTAAACGTCAGATTCAACGTTGGGTCAACATTTCTTAGAATACTAATCCGATAGTTATATAAACGTGGAATCAACGTAAATTCAACCAAAATTCAACGTTTATTAAACATTTAAGAAAAAGTTGAATAAACGTTTATTTAACGTGATTGTGCTGTGTGGGAAGGACCTCCGGCCTTGCGGAAGGGGGGCATAAATTGTAGTTACGCCTCTCAGACTGCTACGCAAATTTTGCCCATCTTTATTTCGCTCCTGTTTTTCAATGTTTTCCTTTCCTTTCTTTCTTTGTAGATTGTATCGATGCGTGATCCAGATATCAAATTCGGAATAAGGTAGATCTTCAAATTTTTGGCGTTTATTGCCTTCTTCCAACTGCCGATTCATTTGTGAGTTAAGGAAAACGCAAAAGCAGCAGCCTTGGTTTTGTTTATTGATTTTTTTTTCGTAAACTTTTATTTTATATGGGCCAGTCTAGTAACTGTTGACTTCGGCTCATCACGATTATCCGTCACGTTCGAATCAAAAGACACCCATGCCGGGACTCAAACCCGGGACCTTCGAGTCGTTGACCTAACGTCTTAGACCGCACGCAAGATTTTTTTCCAGAACCATTTGCCCTGGTTCCTCTCTAAGGAGAGCCCACATGGAAACACTTCCAAAACGGCACAGCACTTTTGCGTGTGGCCACCGCTAACTGGGGTACACCCCCCGCGTCTAACGCTGCCGAGCTCCCTTCGGACGCACCGTGCCCCCTTGCACACCTTGCGATGGTTTATTTACATACATCCTAGCTTTCAGTAGCCTCAGTTTGGTATATTAAATCACTACTTTTATTAAATTTCCTAATCCGTATAGACATTTAAAGAAAAGAAGAAGAAAAGTTATTTTTTTTAAAAAAAAATGCAAAAGTAACCACGCCAGGGTTCGATCGCGGGACCTCCAGATCAGCTTCCTGATACACTAACCACTAGACTAAGCTATCAGTTGCGGAAGAAGCGCTTGTCTGTGTTACTTACACCACAGATAAACTTATAGCACAGAATAGTTTATCTGTGCTTATAGTTCACGCTTGGCCTGCGCGAGACCGTACTGGTCCTTTCCATGTGTGTTCTTGGAGAAGGGCGAATGGTTCTAAAAAAAAATTTTACAGACCGCACGGCTACCCGGTCGGCGTTTGTTTATCGGGGATAGTGCCGAATCTAGAAATTTTCCTACGGGGGAGGGCAAAGTTAAATATTGCCGCACTTTCCACCGCCCTTTTTCATCGTTTTTAGCGAAACAATACGACCGGCCAACGCAACGGCCACAACATTATCTCGCATCACGTAGTGTATTTTTGTTATCCTCTCTGGAGCCTGTCGTAGCATCGCTTTACTAACTCCAGTAAGGCAGTAGACCTGCCTATTTGACTTGAATCGCGGTTTTGAATTTTAAACATGAAGATAGATTGTATGGAATAACATAAAAAAATGTCTTAGCGCGCCGGTATTGAAATTTTGAACACGTTTAGGTCAATTTCAATTCAAAAGGCAATTTTACTTCATTTTTAGGAGGTTTTGTTTTTAGCTATGTGTAGCCCCCTAAACGTGCCGCCCGGAGTGCTTGTCCCTATTGTCCCCCACTAGATCCGCCACTGATTGGAGACAATTTGTTGTCTCTTCAAGTTGGTGTTTCATGATGGTTGGCAAATAATCTTCATCACGAAGCAGGAATATTATCATCGAGCTTTTTCTGTTGTTCACTTTGGAGATATATTAATGTATTAAATATAAGAGTTGTCTAATCCTATTTCGTTTTCGCCATTTTCGCTAATACATGGGAAGAAAAGTTTCTAGTGTCAGAAGAGTTTAGCGTACACTGTAAAAAGTGGAAACACGAATTGGATGAAAGTTACTCCGCTTTATGGAGAAATTAAAGTCGAAAATTAGCGTTTTGTTGAATTTACTCTTAAACGTGGATATAGTGTGTAAGCCTTTTAGTGGCAAGGTTGGTAAAATTCACTCCATTTTAAAGTTAAACATTTTCTTTGTAATAGCTTAACGTTAACTGAAAATGGGTTGAAACTGGCCAAAGTGATTTGTCGGTGAACGTTCAACTTATTTTACGCTTAAAAATAGGTCATTTTCTAATCAAAGTGTAAGCTAACTAACTAACTCTATGGCTTATGGAACTCGCAAGTTCATCGCCGCAGTAACAAACGTTCGCCATTGGATTCTATCCTGGGCAGTATCAAGCCAGTTTTCATCACGAACACCTACTTCTCGAAGATCTCTTCTAATATTGTCCTCCCAACGACGTCTCGGTCTTCCCAATGGCCTCTTTCCATCGGGCCTTCCAACCAGGATAGAATATAATCTTCGTTTTCCCCCATCCGAGCTACATGCCCTGCCCACCTTAGTCGTCGCGATTTCATTATTTTTACAACATCTGGTGAATCGTACAGTCCGTGGAGTTCTTCATTATGCAGTCTCCTCCACTCTCCAGTCATCTCGTCCCGTTTCGGCCCATATATCTTTCTCAAAACCTTATTTTCAAATACACGTAATTTATGTTCATCTGCTAGAGTCGTACTCCAACTTTCGCAACCGTAAAGTATTACCGGCAGAATAATCGTTCTGTATATTTTTAATTTCAATTTCCTTGATATTAATCGCGATGTTAGAAGTTTTTGGACTGAGTAGAAACATGCGTTCCCCGATACTAAGCGACTTTTTATTTCTTCCGTGACCTCATTTTTGCTTGTTACGTATGCTCCCAAGTAATTAAATTTGTTTACTTTCTCTATGACCTCATCCCTAATTCTTATGTTTTTAATTCCTTCATTCCCTGTGCTTCGGCTTGTTATCATGTATTTTGTTTTATCTATGTTTACCTGTAGACCTATCTCATCGCACGCTTCTACTAAGACATCGGTGTTGCTTCGTAGTGCATCTATATCGTCCCCTATTAAATCTACATTATCAGCGTATACAAACAGTTGATTCAAACCATTCAATGATAGTCCCTTTTTGTCCCCTTTAATTTTTTTAATCCCCTTTAATTTAAGTGTAAGCTAAACAGGCAGTTTTGAGGATACGTACTTTTGTGGATGAAGTTTAAGCCTTAGTTGGATATTCTATAATCCAGTAACAAGAGTAACATTACTTGCTTGTCACTGAACACCCCGCCATTTTGAGTGTTTATATTGCCTTTACACTGTGAGCAGTAAACAGTTCACTGGTGGACCGAGAACGGCAAGGATTGCATTGGCGGAAAGAGAAATTAAGTTAGGTATAAATCTTTACACTGTAGCAAACGTATCTCTCCGTTTTTCACGAGACATTCCTCGTAGTAAAATCAAAAACGTGTTAATGATTAACCTCCTTCACAGTAAAACCCTAGCTATAGATATCACTTGGAAAGCTAGAAATACCAACTGCCTTTGTAGCTAAGTGGCAAGAGCGTCTGACCAATGTGCTTGTGGACCCTGAATCGAAACTCGACCACTTCAATTTTTTTTTTTCATTTTTAATTTTAAAGGAATATTACCTTTTATTCTTTTCTACTTTAAAAAATGCACTGCTTGAATGAAATACGTTGAAACAGTCATATATATATACAGTAAGTAAAACGTTCAACCGAAAACTGGCTGAATGTAGGTTAATGCAAAAAGTGGAGGCAGCTCAGCTGCCTCTATTTTTTTGGATGAACGTTGTGTTTCCTATGTTTACAGTGTAAGAGTGAATAGTTATTAACGTCCTAAACGAGGTGGTAAGCTTCTAGGGATGGGATAGACAGTTTCTGGTAAAGTGGGATCCGAACCACTGCGTTCAATGGACCCCGACGGGATTTGAACTTGTGACCACGCGCACAGAAAGCGAGAGTTCTAACCTCTCGGCCATCGCGAGGTCTTTGGTGTAAGACAAATGGCACCAGTCTTTCTTCGTCATTATGAAGTACAATTAACTAAAAACAATTTTTAGGCAAATCTGTGAATTGAATCAAGAAAAAATAAAGGTTAATGTCACATCTAATACACTAACGTATATTATACCAGTCCATAATTAATCCATTGGAAATACAAATATAAGACTGTCAACCTGTCAACATTAACTGTTTACATAAAAGCAAGGGTCTTCAAATAAACTTGATGTTTACCACTATTCCCGTAAAACTGATTCATTTTCGTATTAAACGTTATAGTATGCATTGTATTATATAATATAAAATTCATTACAATGTAATCCATTACTGAAAGATCTCTAAATTTCATTCAAATTAACTGTTTGGAAGTATATTGAGTAATTTGCATAATACTTTTATTGCTCAGGTGGATCAGCAGAAGACTGATGGAAGATACTGGATTAAAAACCCTGGAAAGTTCATTACAGGAGTGGTACCTTAAATTGACCCCTAAGTTTCTACCGTTCCCTTTCTTTAATAGTTACACTAAGTTACTAAGAAGATTATCTGAAACTTTAAAATATCGTTAGACGAATGTAATTAAGTTATAATGGAGCTGATGAATGTTAGGTAATTTGCATAACAACAATAAAAACTTTACAATGCTACTGTCATATTTTAGGATCATTTTCATATAACTCCATATCTAAAAACATAAAAAACATTTTTAGAACAAATATTTTATATTAAAAGTGTTATTGAATCAGCTGATATACTACAACCAATGTGTATTACAAAATTATTTATAGACCGAGAATAAACCATAGTCATAAATGTTGGTCAAAAAATTTTAAATGGAGAAAAACAAGACGAAAATTACATTTCTTCAAATTTCAATATCTAGAAGCACTTTGCTCGGTTTTCTTTTTATATAATTTATATTTTATTTAAATAAAAAAAACATTATATCTTCATATTTAAATTAATATAGGTCTAGATGCCTTTTTTATGGTATCCTCCACTTTGTTTTGATATTAAATGAGAGGCTTGGTACAGAAATGGTGTAACTCACAAAATTCATATAAAGAGCAAAGATTTATCTGCTAAAATATCAACCTAAGTTCCTTCAATAATTTAGTTCTCAATAATATTGGATTTACCATGTAGGGATCTTGCGGTCCCTTTTTCTTGTACCTTGCTGTCCCTTTTTCTTGTACCTTGCGGTCCCTTTTCCCTGTACCTTGCGGTCCCTTTTCCTTGTACCTTGCGGTCCCTTTTCCTTGTACCTTGCGGTCCCTTTTTCTTGTACCTTGCGGTCTCTTTTTCTTGTACCTTGCTGTCCCTTTTTTTCTACCTTGTGGTCCCTTTTTCTAAGCAAATTTGTAAAGTGGGTTACACGGCTGCACCAACCCCCTCAATAACAAAGTATGCTTAAACGTCTATTTAAAAAAAAAACAATACGAATCTTCAGTATATCATTGTCCTGGTGTACGATTTATCTTCGTTAATATTGTAAAGAGGTTGGATTCCTCTTTCTTCTCAACTTCTCATTGCATCTGTTAGTATACAATCTCTGTGCAGCTAATGTCCTAACCAGTTTCTTTCTTCTGTATCGTCTCCAGTATTATTTGTCTCTCGTTTACATTATTCAGCACTTCCTCATGAGTCATCTCTGTTAGTCTCCTCCATTTCTACATTTTGAAGGCTTCAATTCAATAGTCCATACGAAACATTTAAACAATCTTTTCCCCAACCTTATGATATACTTTCTGATATGTTTGCAATTGCAATGGACGTACATCATTGAAAGAAAAAAGAATTGGAATTTTTACTTTTTCTTCCACAAAGGTATGCTTTTTGCTCGATTGTGTTGCATTCCTGCAAGAAGAGAGAAACTTGTTTCACTTTTAAAGCATTCTTTTTTTGTTCCTGTTGGAACTTGAGATGTTCTCTCGGTGCTGCCTTGTTTAATATTGAATGCGAGAGGGAAATGTCAGAGGAACTGAGGGAAAGCCATGAATTAAATCTACGTAAGCCTCCTCTGACCTCGAGCGCTCGACGAGAAAAAAAAAATTTCTAAAAAAAAAAAAAAATAAAAAAAAAAAAACAGAAACAGAGCTCGTTACTGATCCTTTTGTGTTGCTTCTTTTTCCTCCAGCAACCTGCTATGTCTGTCTCCTCCATTTACTCTTTTTCCTCGCCGCTGAGGAGAGTTTAAGAGCATTACTTGCAAATTATCTTTCAAATCTGGTTAAATAGACTGCTCAGTGTCAACCTGTTGCAAAAAATCTCGAAAAACCACTAAAGAATAGAAGAAACTAGCTTTTTTTTTTAGTTTATAAAAAAGACAGGCTTAATTTAACAAGAACTAACGAAGACACTTTTCTTTGTCTTAAAGTTATGGATTGAACGTTTTGATTTCATTGCCAATCATGCAAAATATGTACTGGTCATTAAAATTGAAATAGGTTTGAGAAATAAGCCAAAACAAGTTTTCCGAATTCAGCTCACATTCGCGAATAGACGAAATGATCAATCAACCAATCAATCAGGGATTTGATTAGTTAGGGTCAGTTCTACAATCGACAGCTAAGCTTCTGGTCAGGGCTAAGTTGAGGCCAAGTCTCATTGGCCAAAATATGACTTGCCCTCAACTTGTTAGCCCTGGCCAGAAGCTTAGTCGTTGATTGTAGAACAGACCCTAATGGCCGCCTTCACCAACCTTCCTTAAACTTCGGTTAAGGGCGCGTTAGTTAACGCTTACATAAATATCTAAGCGTCCCTTGAGTCTTTTCCATTGCATCAACATTTAACGCTACGATTTAAGGTTCCCTTAACAAACGAAACGTTAAAGCATTGGTATACCTGAATGTGTAATTTCTCATACATGGTGTTCTATTTTCAAGAATTGCGATTGGTTGATTCGGGAGATTAGCCACAAATAAATGACAATCACAGTGCGATAAGTAAAAGAAAGTAAACAAAGTCGGCCTAATTTCCCGCGTTTAAAGTATTTGTTGTATTATATTTAGAGCGCCTACAAATGAATGCTTATAATTCAAATTAAATATTGTACCTTAGAACGCATAAATGTTTCTTACCTATCTCGCCAGATTGACGGAAAGTAAGTGTCAGTGTAGGGTGTCCGTACCTGTAATGGACTAGACGCCAGTGGTTGACCAATAAGGGAAACAAACTGTAATAATATTTATATTCGATACAGTAGTAAACAAATACGTTTTATACTTCCGTAAGGTTTAATAGTGTAGCCCCCAAAGGCTGTGCAATCAGAAAACGCATTGTCACCCATTAAAATTACTTAAGTGTGTAAAGTAAATCTTGAAGAGAGCAGAGCGCACAATAAAAAGACTGAGCTACAACTAATACATGATATACGTGCATATGTACTAGAAGCCACGGTACAGTGAAGTAATTAATTATTTTATCCCTTCGTTGTTCAAGGAACCATCTACAGTAAATAGAATGAATTATTCACACTGGAACAATCGTCGTTCACAATTGGCTATTTACAACTGGTCACCTACTGGTGCAACTTCACCTTCAGCAATAAATTTTTGTCTTGTCAAATGAAACAAATGTGAGTTCTTTGACTTTTTCTGCACTGTCTCAGATTTTGTTTCGTAGGCCAAATAGGTATTTTTATATTATTATATAAACGTCAGTTCTTGTTTACACTTGAAATTTTACTTATTTGATCAACCATTGGTACGAGCACCTTATATAGTTTCGACACCGTGCAAATAGAAGCAGATGAAGCTATAAATACATTCCTCGAGTTTGTTTATACGGATTGTTTAAATTCTTTCGGCTTTTATTCCGCAGAGACGATCAAATTACCCTCTGTTCATTCTTTTTTATTGTTTAATAAGCTACAGTGGGTTAGGTTAGGTTATTTGACACAACCATTTTTTTTACTGTTTACAATTAAAGCTACAGTGGCTGTATCGGCTCTGCGGAACTTCACCCATTCTTTCCCTTCGTAGCTTACCTACTTATGTAGTTAAGAAATTCTTTATATTAGCTACTTCTGTCGTATGGCGGGTGAATGTACTTCCATTGTAAATATTTTGGTTGCATCCAATTCAGAGAGATACAAAATCAAGTGGGAAGGGCATGAATGCAAGGACACTTTTTCACTGGTGCATGTGTATTGGAGTACTCACATCACTCTTTGATTTTACATCACATCCTTCTGCATTGTACGGAACCGAAATAATGCAAACAACCATTAGAAATGAGTAGTTCAATTGCCATATGACAGAAGTACCTTACAGAAAGAATTACAGTTAATTGCAATGTTCTCTTTATTCCGATAAATACAGACTCGTTTTGCTAGATTTGGCTTATAATCAATTTAAAAATGGACATGAATTAGGTTTTGTCTGTAGTTAAGGAGGTGCATTTAACGGAATAGTAAAGCATCTCAATGCTCTATGTACACATGAGCGAATTATGTTTGCAGCTCTTTTTGCAAGACAATGTGAAAATGTATAGCTGGTTACATCCACAATTGAATCACCCTATAAATAGTGTACAAGGGAGCTTTCTACAAAAAGTTCTACTTATGGAGTGCTTTCCCTCAACTATTCCCGACGGCTATACTCCAAATGTTATGAGTAACTTTGAATAAGATGTAAGTCGTGTTCATGTGGAAAGTCACGGTTATATAACTAGTTCACGGAAAGTCACTACAACTCGAGAGTTCAAAAGAAACAAATGCATTGCCCACCCCTTTCTGAAACAGTTTTGTAAATTGTATATATACACGTGCATTACTGGAAAGTGTTCTACCAAGGAAACTATAGTCTACTGTGTTATTTACTCACTATACATTGCACACAAATGTGTTGCCTGTAAAATTGCCCGAAGAATGCATCTTCTTAAGTATTTCTTGTATAAACATTATCGACCAGCATATTGACATTGCTAGGTAAGAAAGCAACGTTATTTCCGAAAGTACAAGGATACGTATTGAGGAAAATATAAATCATACACTATAATCAGCATAGTTGTCCGCCATATTTCTACGTAATTTAAGGCCGTTAAGGGAGTAAAATCGCGTCCTTAAGTTAAGGGCGAGTTTGAGGAGCTGTTAACCTTGAGGGAGGTTGGTGAAACACTCTGCCGCTGTGAGGAAGCGTTAAATGGACTTAACGCTTCCTTAACATTTAAGGAAGGTCGGTGAAACCGGCCATTAGTCTTTTCTCTTTACAGATATTACTCGAAGCTTGTAGGTATGTTGTTCAAGATAAGTTCAAAAACACGTCGGGATAACACTTTATAAACAATGTAACAAATCCCAACATAGATTCGATTATGTTCATTTGTCTATGTTAGTATTACAAAGTTCTCTCTAGCAGTACAATAAAGACACCATGTATTCATAGGAAAGCACACTATATTAATATGCAATAAAGAGGACATCTGATGTACCCTTAGTGTATACACTGTCAGTTGTTAGAAACATGCATTGCAAAACCCTTAGTGCTCAAATTTCCGTTAGCTAAATCCTTAGTGACACACACAAAATTCTTAATATCGTTGTACCCTTAATACATTTGTCAAAAGCAATGGACTTAACTTTCATATTGATTCCAATCATGGGTGTAAAACATAATATCCCACAAAATATTCATGATTACTATTTGATATTTGTGATTTCCGTTGTTTTCAAAACCATTGTATTCTCTTTGTGTGGGAAAGTAGGACCTGGCTATTGCCTTAACACAAGTTAAACAATTTAAAGAATTCAATGTGTAGCGATTTATTAGTATTATAAGAATCGGTATTTGCTGTTTATGAGAAAGAACAATGAAGACGATTTGTTCTTGCGAAACGTAACAATTTCGAGAGAAGAATATGAATGTTGAGGTGAACTTGGTTGGTGAATAGGTTGCACTTTCAAAGACCAGGTTTCAAAAAAGAAAGAGAGAGAGAGAGACGCAAAAGAAAAATGTATTTTACGATCATAAGAGAATGGGAGAAAGCATGATCGGAATTTTCGACCCTCGCTCCACTCTTTCTCTTCGTTTCTGTGATCAATACATTGATTGGTGACCTCTCTGTTGTTGTTCTTTTTTCTGCGGTCGAATACCTCCCATACCCATTCTTTATCCAGGGACTTGTTCCTTCAGAACAATACCTCATCGCAAATGCTCGATAAAGTACGAGAGACTGGAAAGAACGTGAAAAAATGCAAGCGAGACAAGAAAAATACGAAGGCAATGGCAGATGCGACCCACCAGTTCCCAACAGATTTGCTTCTTCACTAAATCATCAGAAAATATTGATCCTTTTCCTTTTTTTTTTTTTACTTCGTCTTCTTCTTCTTTGTGATATATTAAGTTATTTGTTAGCGGCATGTTCCCGTTTATATCTCTCTTTTACTTTCATCTATGACTGTATGTCTTCTTTAAGAACCTCGTTTTCTTGTTGTTCATACGAAGTTTCTTCTTCTGACATATATACAAAGGGATAAAGCAGATGGCATATAGTGCGAGCGCTTGGAGAAAGTCTAGTACAACAGAGAGACAAAGAGCCGAATGGAGAGATCAAATCTATTTTCAGATTCTAGGGATATAATATGGCTCTTCTTTTGAAGGTTCCATGTAGGGTGGGACGGAGCATCAATACAATCCTGTTTCTACATTCGCAATAGCATGTTCCGTCTAGAAGTGCTTGGAACCAAGTAAAATGTCCTCCCAGAACCGTCTAATCAACTCATGGACAACTTCGTCACAACCTATGTGACTAGCTTTTCTTCTGGTACACTCACTACACTAATACGCCTGTTTTATTTATATTTATTATTTACATAATTTTTAGAGTGTAAGTAACGTGTACAACTAGTGTGGGTTTTTTTTTATATATATATAACTTTAAGCGTGTTTGCGCATTTAACTTTTTAGGTTTACTTTTCCTGAAGCACTGCAACCGCAGCTGCCAAACATGTCATCAAACCAGTCTTAAATTAAACGTATGAGTGACGCATGTGTGTATCCATGATCACATGATCCAAAGAACTTTGCGATAAGCGCTCAAACAAGGATTGTAGCACTAAAGCAGCGTTTCTCAAACTTTTTCATCCCGCGACTCGCTTTTACCATGGTTTCTAGCCGGCGACCCACAATTATTTTATTTTATGTATATTTATTTTTCATTTCAAAACATGACAGTTTATTTCCTGTATTTTATAATAAATATCATAATTATATTATCCGAAAACTATTCAACAAACTATATTATCTTTAGTAATGATAAAAACAGCAAGCAAAATAAAATACCCTGTTTGAAATTAATTAGTTTTAAATCTACCAAAATCCTAGTTAAATTTATATTTCCACCTCTCCTCGCGACCCCCTTGCACACATACCGAGCCCTGCCCGTGAACTAATTGCCCGGTCTTGACCCGAATGACTCGGGACACCGGTCTTGAGTGAAATCACCACATTAACTTAACCTGGCAACTCGATGATTTAATCTTGACCCAATTGACCTGACCTGATGGCCAAATCTTGACCCGGTGACTGGTCTTGTTTTTGTGGTTTGAGACAATCAATATTGTAATTTTGTGAGATTTCTTGAGAAGGGAACTTACCCTACGTACGGGAACTTTAGTTTTGAGAGTTTTAAAATATTTTACCCTATTTGACATTAGTAAAACTAAGAAATTAAATAACAACATACACTTTTGTGATTCAAAGGTGTAGATCAAAAGATTTACGTATGGACAAAATCTTGATTTTGTTGCTAAAATAAGATGTCCGATGTTTGTATTGATTGAGTGATATTACAAATCTGGAAAATATTGCAATGTAGTGGTATATCGTTTTGGAAAACAATTAAGCCAGAAATTATCTTGGATTTTGATATCTGAAATATGTATGTTATTCATTGAATATCCTGGCTTTGGTAGAGAAAATAAAATGGGAAAGAAACAATGATAAATAATTATGTTCATGTGTAGTTTACGTTTAGTTGAATCTGATAAATTTGAAATGAGCATACGAAATGCAACCTAACCGTAAATTTGAATATTGTTATTATCCTGAAGATAAAATTAATATTTGAAATGTCTGCTTCTAGGATATCTCTGCTCAAGTGTTTCTGAAACAAATAAATAGGACCCACGATCGTAAATGTTAACCTGGAATATTATTCCATTGTTATTATATGTCGAATTGTAGCATTATGTTACGTACTTAGAAAACATTCCTTCTTAATGTAGTATTTTCCTTTAGAAATTTCTAGGTGCCTTTACCTATGCTAGATTGGGCTTTATCAAAACATCAAATATGGAAGATATCATTATTTATTACTTCAAACACAAAATTCTTTCCGAATAGTCTTTGCGAGTGGGAGTTATTTGCACACCTTCGGCGGACTTTTTGTTCTTTCTGGGGATATGAGACTATTTCCATATGATATTACTATTGTTATGAAGTCACCGGGTCAGACCGGGTCCCAAGCATAGGCACCGTGGCCCGGTTCAGCTCTGGTCTTTCGCCACTGTTATTCTCGGTTTTATTTCTTTTTCACATTTCATATTCCCATCTATACAACATTTCAACTAAAGTATTTGTGATGGGATACCTTTAAATAAATATGGGAAGAACATGCAATTTTGGTTTAAGCTCCTCGCGTCTGAGACACGATGACGTCCATCAGTGATAAACCTTCCCGAGGCAGGCGTGGAGAATGTAGCGGCTACGGCATTTGTTGAGGTACAACCCCAGAATATGCCTCGTGAAAGTGAAAACCTTATTAGAAACTGACCAGACCTTTGACTATGGGATTTCGACCCAATATCAGATCGAGATGATACCTGATATTGGGTCTACATAATATCTGCAAAATTTGGACCAAGGATGGGCACCTGAAGCAAATATAAGCCACTTTCGATTTTTTACATGTGAAGTCAATGCAGCATGTTTACAAGGGACCTTCTTCACCAAGTTAGAACCTGATTTTGATGAAAATTCGTATGTAGGTACAGTACCTAGGCAAACCATCACAGACAAAAGATATAGCTGCTATGGTCAACAAATAACAAGGGAACCCGATAAAAATGGAACGTAAAGAGCAATGAAATGGATAAAAGAGCCTTTTCTTTTACCAACTGTTAAATATATTGAAAGCAGATGTATCCCAACATAGCGATAACCTCTAATGTATTCGTTCCTTTCAACTGTTATACAACAGAAAAAAGTTTTCTTGTTATTCGACTCACATTCTTCACGTCAATTTCACGTGTCATTTTGTCGTACATGACTAGAGTTATGCAAAAACTAACTTCGTCATGGGTTTCTTGGAGCATTCCAGCGCGGATTGATATATCACTTGACCAATTACTATTTTTTTTAAATCGAAGCAGAGTCAAGATGGCCTCTTTCAAGATGGCGGTCATTGTCGTTATACCCTCCAGCATGCATCGCCTCCTGTCTAATACTGATGAATAGCCATTTGCTTTGCTTTCAATATATTTAACAGTTTGCAAAAGAAAAGGCGTTTTTCTTACTCTGAGACACGATGAGTAACCGACTTACTTGCTCTCTACGTTCCATCTTTCTCGGGTCCCCTTGTCGTTATTATTTGTTGACCATAGGAGTTATAATTTTACATTGACCTAGACATTGTACCTATTATAGATGCAGACTCGCTCGCTATGCCATGCAGCGTGTCGCGACACTTGCTGCTCAGCAAGATGTATCGTGTGTGGGATCCTTTGGTCTCCAATTTTGACCTTTGTTGTAGAATTCGTTGTTCCAATCACAATTCATTCTGTTTTCTTAACGTTTATCCTTCTTCTATATGCTTCTCACAGCTTTATCTTGCAATATCTTGATTCTTCATAAGAAAAGCCACGTCATACACAAATTTCCTCTTTATGTACTGGTTTGTCTCTTTACCTCCTACCGCGACTTCTCTGTCTTTATTCAATCACTGCCCCCTCCCTCTCTTTCAATTCAAATATTTATCTTTTTATTTTTAATTTCAGGATACTCAATTGTCTATTCTAACCCTTATAATGAGTCAAGGTCAAAGGTCTCTGAACCTAACCCCAGACTCTGTAGTGTTGGAATAGACAGGATGTTCGAAATATTCTATTGTACTTTTGAATGAAAACCAGACAGAATTCTATAACACAAAGAGCCAATTAATTTTTGCGACTTCATAAAAGAGAATAACCATTAACTTATCTCTCAATAGAACCCTATTGTGCTAGAATCGCGCAAACAGAAAAAAAAAGTGGGAAGAAAAATGAAACTTGGGAAACATAGCTGCATTGAAATTTCGTTCATTAAAACGCCTGGCACAATCCAATAGGAAATATAAAACAATGTCAGAAATGCTTTTATTTTCCATCTCCTCTCAACCAATTATTCATTCCATAAAAACTTCTCTTCCATTCACTGCAATGACGGGCGGACATAATAGAAGTCAATAAACGCTTAGAAGTTCACACAAACAGAACACCAAAGCTTTTTCGAAAGGAAGGTGGACCAGCAGATTTGTTTGCCGATAGGACACGTATAAAAGTACACGACACACACACACAAAACAAAAAAAAACACATTCTTACTAAATGAAAGAAGCATTCGCATGGTTCTGCAGGTACAATCCAGCAGGTCTACCTCTTACTTCATTGTCCAAGTTTTAATACAGAAAATAACTTTTACAAACGAAAGCCCATATCATCGTAGGCCTACTTCAATAATAAGAAATAGGTTGGATGCATAGCTTGAGAATAAGACCATTCGTACCCGATTTTCGGGGACAGCACTTACGTGCCCGGCTAATTGTCTCCGATTTCCAGAAAACATATAATAATAATAATAATAATAATAATAATAATAATAATAATAATAAT
>JAGDQP010021710.1:0-10249 GCA_022664845.1 Lepisma saccharinum | reverse complement strand
TTGAACCATCCTCCGCAGTCTAGTGGCAAAGGCTTCAATTTTCTTAAGTGGCAACATGGGTCAAGTGGCACATTATTTGAAAACTACGTTCATTCTGTTTACGAAAAAGTTATTACTTTTTAACTTTGCCGAATACTTCGGAAGAATTTGCGTTTCGACCGTTTATTAAGTATACATCTCAACAGAAGAAACATTTTATTCTATTAAGCATTGTGATTACAATAAACTACCCATTATACCGTTGAAGCGACTGTATTTAGCCCCGTTGTGATTAACATGAAGTGTGTTCCTGAGGTCAAGTGGCAAAACCTTCAATTTTCTTAAATAGCGATATACGTGAAGTGACACATCGTTTGAAAGAGTTGTTGAATTTTTGACAACAATGAAATTTGTTTGAAATGTCAGTAAGAAGTCTGTGAGATATTGCGGTTTGACTATATGGATACTGGAAACAGTAAGCTCGTTAACGGACTATTGTGCCCCACTACATATTGGTACGGTGTTTTTCGTTTGTCACTACAGATCATCTAACAAGTTACTGTAAAAAGGATTTGCTTGTACTGAATATAATTCTGAAATAAGCGAACTTGATCAACTAGAAATCAAAAAAGTTATAAATGTCTGTGAATACTTTATAAGAAATCTACTTGGGAATAGTTAAACACTAAAAACAGTACCAAACTGAGGAGATCGTACATTATTAGACAAGCTACCCTTGCGCCAGCCTCCACACGTGTATCGTTGTAAGAATCCTCGTCGGTTAAAAATTCAAGATATTTGATTATAATGACAACTTTGTTCTATGATGGCCTGTATCTCTGTAACCGTTCATTTACAGTCAGAATTTCAAAATATAAGATGCCTAGATCAATTGGGATATACCCATCCAGATATACTTCACCGCGTTCCCGAGATGTGGACACTTTTCTTTCGTGAACTTTGGACTTGAACGACCTGTATCACTAACCATTATTAAATTTATAGAATGTACGTTCAAATCTCCATCACACGCAAAGTATTCATTAACTTTCAACACAAAACATACTTTTCTAAATAGAATCAAAGACGTTTTCAAATTATGTGTCATTTGACCCACGTTGCATTTAAGAAATTTGAAGGTTTTGCCACTAGACTGCGGAGGATGGTTCAATATGTTCAAATTTATCTCAATAATATTCCCAGCTGTCCTCGTCTACTGTTTGATGAGTTGTTGAGGGTATTTACAAGGTTTAATAGGGTAAAATATTATACTTTCGGATAAATGGCTGTGTATAATAAGTTAAAGTTTACAACGCAGTTTCTCCCAAAGTATTCAGTCAAATTCAAAAAGAAAACTATTTTTGTAATTAGAATCGAAGTACGTACCCACATAGCAAAATGACGTCCCAGGGATATCTGACGGATCTCCTGGTAGGATATCGGGACGTCCTTAGGACGTCCTGTTTAAGTCCCGTTTACATCCATGGGACGTATAGTTATAAATAATTCTTCGTATAACTATACGAAGGTATATCCTTCGTATAGTTATAATTAATTAAATAATAATAATAGTAAGGTCGATTTAATTTATAGAAATTCCAGGTAGGTAACCCGCACGGCTTTCCGGGGGACATCCAGGGGACATCCATACGGGATGAACTGTTTGTATTGCCCACAGAGTTATCCCACGGACGTCCTTAGGACATCGCTATGGGAGCAGGACCATTCTGACGGTAATGGGATCTAAATGGGACGTCCCAGGGACGTACTCTGCTATGTGGGTAGCTTTCAAACGATGTGCTACTCGACCCACGTTGCCATTTAAGAAAACTGAAGCCTTTTCCACTAGATCGCGGAGGATGGGGCAGCACACTTAAAATTGTCACAATATTTTGTCCCCTTCCAAACCAAAGTTGAAGTGTTTCGGGAGTTTTCCAACAAACCACTCTATTACGAGATAAAGGGGGTGGCAACTTTTAAATGCACCACCCCTGTATACCGTACCACGGTATGGTCACGGTGACTACACGATTACCTTGCACTATAGAGAAAGGCGAAAGTCAGAACAAAATGAAGTACTAATAAACGTGTAGTTCTATTCTATTATACATTCAATTAGATCACTGAAGGAAGATCATTCACATATATACTGGTCAAAAAAATTGGATAAAGCAGTCACAGAAAGTTATCATCAAGGTAGCAGATAAGAGATATTTCCCAATGTGCTCATAGTGTTTCCGTGTTGACCGTGTTGGCGGCGATTGACTATTGAAAGTAAAGGCAATGAACTCCCATTAATAAAAAGGCTGTGTGTCCCTTCTCTACTTCCAGCACTGACAGCATTACTATTGACTAATCATAGCTGCGAATTTGAATTGAATTGCTTTACGGCTTTTAATCATAGTTATGTTGAAGAGAATTTCTTAATCACAAATTATACTCAGCCCAGTCTTATTTTCGACCAGGCTCCACCCTTATGTTTTCAAATCTTAATCCACTCTGTTCCAAATTTGGTCGTCCACACTACAGCGTACGATTGTTCTATACAGAATCATTGTTTCCGCTTTTTTTCTTTCGACAATGAGCAACAGTGCGTGTTTATAAAAAAAAATGTTTTACTATGACATGCAGTTAATAGGCTGACAAGTTACTGTACACGAAAACTTTAATTTACTTGACGTAGCAACAGTGGGGTTATTTTCAACTGCATTCTAGGAGCAGCCAATGGCATGAGTGCTGTCTTCTGCTATTTTCATAGCTTTTCCGTAATTGGACGCCGGCTTGAACGTCACGACCACCTTGGTTTACTTGGTTCCGCTTTGCTCATGTGACGAACGAAAAGAGTAACAATGTAGTTTGCAAAATTAAATATGATTAGTCCTGCGCACGTGTAACATATTCATATAGATACTTCAAGAGAAGCATTTGTATAGAGAGGTACATTTGAGGAACTATATCTTTATGGAAGTACAAGTCTTAAATCTAAACGATATCATTCACTCCTCTACCACGACAGTTACAGACAACAAGCACGTACCACAGAACAAGCTACGTTAAAGGGCCAGATATCAACATTTTCCATTTTGCCCCATATTTCTACTTTACCTCTCCTTCCCCCTATTTTTGTCCTAGAAACCACTAATCACTCACATAATCTGTCACTGATACAACCAGTGTGGGAATTGACGGGTTCAGACTTCAGAGTTCATAAAAGTATTTTATTTACGTGCAACACTTGACAAATCAAGAGAAGACAAAGAAAGGCTGGGAAAATTTATGAACACTTACTGTACACACAGGAAATCCCGCATATCGTTAAGAAATCACAATGCTGCGTGATAACGTTGAAACGTCCGCGGATACTTGCCCTTCAAGTATTACATGGATAGATTCTTTCATTATTCCCTTTATCATACCTTGTTGAATTGATTTTCAATATATTATGTGCATATATTCTGTCTAACAATATACATGAAGTAATTTCTGTTCAACTATGGTATACTATACAATACAGTAATGACCTACATTTTGTGACAAGTGATGCAAATTTTTAAAAAAATTCTACAGAAGCTAAGCGACTGAATAAAGGCCATTAATTAAATAATGAATTGAAAACTTTTAAACCATAAGAACTTCTCTGCGTACTAACAAACTGAATTGGTAGAACTTCAGCATCATGCAGATAGAAGGCACAATGACAAACACTTCCACAATAGTATTTTGCCTGGAACATCCTACAAAACAGAAGCTCCATAAAAATTAGTGTCCGTAGGTGTACGTGTGATGTCCAATGAGGCTTACAAACACGAGATCCTGAGTTTTATCATGTGCCAAAGTGGATTTTCCATTGCGTCGGAATTCTGCTTAAAACCACTACCACCCTGTCCACAGACACACAATATGCTCAAACAGAAGGAAAACTCTATTATCTCTAGCAAATAGACGGATTCGTTTGCTAGAAGCGGGTAATCTCTCTCTCTCTCTCTCATACACACACACACACACACAAGCCACATTCTCACGCTGCTTTCACACGCAACCTGCCGGAGCGGAACAATTCATGCTCCAGCATACATACCAGTGGAAGAGATGGTTTTAAAGGAAGAATCTATTACTAAACAACACTTACGTAATACAAATTACTATTTGCACACACTTGTTGCTTAGAACAGACCTACCAGCATCAGAAATTTGTCCTTCCTTCTGGTATTTCCATTATTTTAGAGTCGAATTGAATCCACTCATCGACCAGAAGTTTTTTTACCTTCAAAGATACTCTTTAATGAACCAAGTAATTCGTATGATCCAATACCCTCATCACGGCTAGCAACAAAATAAATAGAAGATAAAACGAAACGATAAAATGAAAAATTCCAAAGCTTTTATGCGTAAGTTTTCTAATCTTCTACTGCAAAGAACTAATATAGACGTAGGCAAATGCTATCAGTGTTGTCAGTGTCGGACTGGAGCTGTCAGAGCTGGGCGGAGATGGAAACTTAGGGAGGCGCCTCGTGGACAAATTAATGTAAACAGTTTTGCTTTTAATTTTTTTTTTAATTTGTTCACAGCATTAAGCATACACAGTTACACACAAAACGACTAGGATAAAACATCGTAAATGTTGCATAGCACAGAATAATATTTTATTACAACCAACAAAAATGTGAATGTAGGATAGATAAACTAGCAGTAGCCTACCTATTCCATCACGTACAATTGTATGACTACATTAAATTTCACAGCATGAGTAACCGTCTTCATCGAAAGATCTCTTGAGCTTTCTGCTATTTCGTTTATAATAACATCGTAATCTACAGGAAAATTCTGGACATATTCAGTATTAAGGAGCATTTAGTTTTCCAGTAGGCTTTGCCCCAAAAGTGACCTTAGTTTTGCTTTAATGATCTTCAACTTCTTTATTTCTTCAAATCTCTTTGGATCCAAACAGGCAAAATCTTTCATTAAATGTTAATTTGGAGCAAACTTCTCCTCAACACTTATAAAGGCGGTGTCACAAATTCTGAAGAAGGTTTCCACTTGGAACTTCTTCCACTGGCCTTCGTCTTGCAAAGACGGATCTTTATCAGAACAGTTTTCATCAAAAAGCACGTTTTACGCCGAATCCTTTTCGTGGCCAAATCAGCATCCACCCTGAGATGAAGTTCGTTTTCTTCAAATTCTGTGTTAAGATTTTCAGAAAACGTATTAACGTTTCCATACAGCTGACAAAATTTCTTTCTGAATGACTTCAAACCTGTTGCTAGTGTTTGGACCATTTCCCATATCGTTAAGTAATCCATGTTTGGGGACTGTAGGTAATTCGAAGTTGGTGTTGTAAGGTTAAATAGCTCTGTGTAAAGAGCTGCTGTCTGTAGAGTTTCGAATTTCAACCATTTGTCTCGTAAACTTCTTGCTGTGCTCTTAGTATTTCCATCAAAGTCACTGGATGTACCTATTTCCTGCAATACATTGATTATTAAACTATACTTCTTGATATCATAACCAGAATCTTCGTTCTTACAGAACACGGCTGAAAGAGACTTAAGTTTCGCCCACCAAGCTTCTGAAGCCTTCAAACTTTTTCGTGACCCGTATATTCCTTTTTATTTGCTTCCACCCAAACCGACATTCGCAAATGCGAATCGCGAATGAAAGTTCCTGTAGACTGAAGCAATCCAAATAAATTTCGTGCCTCTTCACAGCACAGTGTTGCAGCAGTGACAACAATGTTAAGGACATGTGCCATACAATGACTATACACCACTCTAAGATTCTCCTGTTTTAGTAAGGCTTGCAAACCATTATATTTCCCCTTCATATTAGCTGTCCCGTCCAATGAACATCCAACAAGCCTGTCAATAGATAATCCAATATTGCCGAGCTCTTGTTTTATAACTTCCAGCATGTCTTTTCCGGTGGTCTTGTGAAGGCTAATTAGCTTAACTAAGCTTTCACAAACAAAAGTTTTATATGTGTATCGTAAAACTATGCACAGTTGATCTAGAATTGACACATCTTGAGTGGAATCTACTTGCCAACTATAAATTCCAGCAGAAGGAACTTTACTAGCAAAATTGTTCTCTGAAAACGTTTTCCTAGTATAACTACTACCATATTCGCAAAAGATTTTGAAAGAAATGTAATTGAGGAACCGCGTCCTAAAGAGTGTTCTCTGCCTTTCTTCTTTTCGTTTTTGATTGTGTTCTATGGACAATTCAACATGCTTCATTAACAATGGATCATATTCAGCAATTGACAGTACTAAGAAGTTTCCATGGTTTACACTTCTGTCAGTAGACACTTTCCATTTTACCACGGTAGGCAATACCCTGACGGTCGATGAACAAAACAATATCAATTATCCGCTTAACAACCCGACGCCTTTCTTCTGTTTCGTTCTTCTGGACAGTTGCTAAGTTGGAATTCAGAAGCGAACCGACGTCGCCACTGCGTTTGGCGGATGCGAGAGCAAAATCGGAATTCTCGTGACTTGCACATACTTCGTCGTGTTTCTGTATAGCGGTTGAAAAATTGTGCTTTTGACCCAACTTAAACCCAGAAACAAAAGGACTGTCAATGTCATTCGAGAATACCATATAGACACTACAATATACACTTTTGGTTTCAGTACTATAGGAGAACAAACTACGTTGAACTAAATCTCCATATGGAAGAACACGCTAGTACACTTTTGTATGATCAAATGGAAGTTTTGTACCCTTGTCACTGACAGGCTGTATAGGATGATTTTCAAGAAACAAAAGTTTACAGGCTATACTTTCGTTTCTGTCAGGTGCAATAAATAGTCCTAGGTAGCGCACAGCATCCTCAGTGTCATCATGTGTTGAACTCACAGAGGGGCAATCAAGTTGATCCTCCGCTCCGATTTCAGGACCTTCTTTTGTGGAAGCAGAAGAAATCCACTGGTCACCCACATTTTCAGGTACCGAGGCATTTTTGTCATCTGAAGAGGGGTAGGATTGGTAGTTGAATCAAGAATAGAAACTGGAGTCTCCGACTGATGAACTGATAAACTGATGAACAATTCACTGTGTCTGCCAAATCTACTTCATCAGACACATGACCCTGCGCTTCGTCTTGAAGGCAATAATGGAAATGTTAGCTAAAATTCTCTTGAGTTCAATACAACTAGGTCTATTTTATTGTGACAAAATGGCGCCACAAGAGGGTGGAACGCAGGCGGAGATCTCCGAATCGCCACCCTGTCCAGTACGACACTGAGTGTTGTGTTGAGAACGGTAGGTCATTCAAAACGAAATTTCTCCACTCCACTCACACCCGTCTCTCGATTTTCTTCTTTATCTTAGTATAAGGAATGGTCGCAACTACAGCTGAAACGGGTCAAAGGTTCAATCGGACCAAAATTTAGACCGGGTCTACGCTTGGAACCCAAAATGCCCCGGTGACCTGGAGGGCAAAACAGAGCCTTTCATTTTCTCCCTATATACACTGTTGAGTTTGAACACTGTTTCTTTTAGGAGTGACCGGCACCGGTGGTGTTACCCAAGAGTACCAAAGTCAAGTCAATCAGGTTAAGATCGGCTCAGCCGGGTCAATCGGGTTAAGTTTTGGACCGGGTCACTTGGTCAGCAAAAGTAGCCCGGTTTTAACTCTGTTCGCAACCTGATGTCTGGACCTCAGAAGAACTAAAAATCCGAAATCTGGAGATGAACCTAAGCATCCAAATATCCGCGATCCGAATCCATTTGTCTATCCTTACTTACTATATTAATTTTGGTTCCTAGGGGGTCTCAAGTTTGATTCTAGTGATGATGTACATTTAACCGTTGTGGTTCGGATTGAACAGTACGTAATAAAGTGGCCAGTCTAACGCCGTCACGTTTCATTACATTTGGGCAGATGAAAACGAAAGTAACGGGACTGTTCCCACGTCGCAAAATCAGCTTAAATCAAAGTTGTTTTCGCTTTGAAACGTCAAGGCAACAAGCTGAAAAAAAGCTTGTCGTGTCAAGCAAAAAAATGTTGAATCATGCTTGATTTTTCAAAGGCACGAAATATCTTGCTAAGGCAAGGGATAATCAATCTTGAAATTGGGTTGTTAAGTTCAAGCATATTTTATGTAGCAAAAATCAAGTTTGTGTTCGCAATACATTGCTTAAGGATGAACTCTCTACCATTCGCCAATATAATAAAGCGAGGGAACGGGCATTTTCTAGAAATTAAATACCAAAGGAAGCTACTTGTCGTGACATTCAACTATGTTTCACAACTTGATACTTCCTTACACTACTCACGTAATGCCTCTTTCCGCCATTACTTTTTTTCGCGTTCCCTTAGGTGTTCTGACCCATCCCCCTGAGGTTACGTGTACCATGTGTGTGGAATCATTGCTCTACGACATCTGAGGAAGAACGGACGATGAGATAGAGGTTCTTCTGCTGCAGACAACTCAGTGGAATGGGGATCTGCGGCAATGGGATGGAAAGTTGGTGGCCTAACATTCGGCCGTTTGGAGCGCTACCGTCGCGCCAAGAACGTGCTACTAATATTTAGCGTGATTGCAGCTCCGTGTGAAACCTACAATTTAATTCCTAGCATTGCGCTACTCTTGTCAAAGCCAACTACTGTAATCATTCGATGTGTTGCTGAAGCGTGATCGTGGCTGTGTTGTTAACCCCCTAATTTATTCAGCAACAGTCTCGTCTGAAAGGGCCCTAAAGCTCTGTGTCAGGGCATTGTTGAGGCAGATCACGTTACTATTCAAAAAAATAACTGTGACTTGTTTGTAATGAAATTGCACACCACTGTATTGGGAAATTTTAAAAGAATATATTTAAAGTGACCAACTGCTGTAGTAACTGCAGATTACACAGTAAGTGCAAAATCTTAAAGCCCCTCCGTGAGATATTGAAACTCAAACGACAGCACAAAGTTAGAAAATTTACCTTCTATGGCCTTCAGACATTTCGGGCTCAGACCACGTCGATTGTCAATGCTCCACAAACATTATCCTTAAAACAATCATCTTCGGGAGACATTACAATATGGAGTGAAACTGATTAACCAAAATGTCCTCATAGTCCTGGACAGACAACCTACCTTTCACAAGTAATAATGCAAAACTGATATGGAACCCAAACCCTTGCGGATTCTTTACAATTAGACACAATCGACAGTCCTCGTGGTAACCTTCTCCATACAAACTCGCACTGTGATGTCATTATTATTTTGACCAAATGTGCAGTCTTTAATTATCAGCAGTCCAGGATTTGCGCTCGTTACACCACGGTTTTTGTCATCACATTATTCAGCTATTTACGTATGTCATGTATTCTACCAGTTTTTTGATTGATGGTGTAAAACCAAGGTAGTGAGGGTTTATGGGTGTTTATAGTACGAGGTTTGTGGCGTTTCTATAGATCTTTAACAGTAAAAAAAGAATAATAAAGTTTGGGCGCTGTGTGTTGGGGAATTTGGGGTGAGGTACAGAATCCCTAATGCGCATGGGTGGATTTAGGAGAGAGACGGGGGGGGGGCAAAGAGAGACCCTAGGGGGCAATTACTTTAAAAGCTATCTTTTAGAATGAATCATTTAAAGTCATTCTGAAATGACTGGGGGGCAATGCCCCCCATAAATCCACCCATGCTAACGTGTGTTAGAAATGGCTTGGCAATTGCATCTTTATCAAGTTCCCTCTTCACTGTTATGGACTCAGAAGATGCAAACTCAACTCTGATGCCACTTTAGTAACAGTTGTTCTCTTTTTAGATATCACAGTCCGTTTTCATGTCAAATTTCATTCGGTTTATTCCTTCCCCCACTAGTATAATTAGCAGATTTTTTAAAATGCTTATTCTTTCATGACTTTAAAGACCAAAGCTCTGGATAAATCCAATAAACTGAAGATTTTTTAGCTGGACGGACACAAGCAATTTGCAACCTTTGAAAGTTTGTAAGTTTTGACATCATGTTTGTAACAGCCAAACAAACTACACACACACACACACAATTTATATATATTGTTGACATGGATCTCATTTGAGGTAACTTCGACAAAGTACGCCACTGCCCGCAGCCAGACAGTCAAATATGCGAACAACCAGCAAGAGCATTCCTAAGAATCCTGGGCACACAATAAATAGCGGCGGGGAAAACAGCATGATCATGAATGGATTATAATCGACAGACATAGTGGGAGGTAATCGACAGCAGTCTTGGTTCTAGTCGCCAACCTGCCTGCAAACTTGACCTGTCGCCGGTCCATGCCAGGGCCCGGCCATACCACCA
>JAGDQP010021709.1:0-31404 GCA_022664845.1 Lepisma saccharinum | reverse complement strand
TTGTGTAGTGTGTCACGGTCAATCTCTGCAATGGCTGCTGTGATGCGGGCGCGAAGGTCACCCAATGTTGTTGGAAGTGGTGGTACGTAAACACGATCCTTTATGAAACCCCACAAAAAGAAATCACACGGGGTCAGATCGGGGGAACGAGGTGGCCAACGAATGAGAACTCGATCCTCCTGAGATGCACGGCCTATCCAGCGCTGTGGCAATGCCTCATTGAGATGATCCCGAACGCTGCCATGGTAATGCGGAGGGGCACCATCCAATTGAAGAATGAAATCTGCACTATACTCTTTTAGCTGTGGAAGGAGCCATTGTTGCAGCATATCAAGAAAAACATGTCCTGTCACAGTAGGTTCAAGGAAGAAAAAGGGCCCATAAATCTTTTCAGGGGAAATGGCACAAAACACATTCACCTTGGGTGAATCGCGTTGGTGTTCCACAACTGCGTGGGGATTATCAGTTCCCCAGATCCTTACGTTGTGTCTATTCACATTCCCAGAAAGGTGAAACACCGCTTCATCACTGTAACGTAACCTTTCGGCGAACCCATCCTCTTCCATTAACATGAGAAAATCAGCACAGAAAGACGCTCGAGCAGCATAATCAGTGTCTCTTAAGGCTTGTAGCAGTTGCAAGCGATAGGATTTCATTTGTAAACGTTTCCGCAGAATTCGCCATACAGTTTTCTGTGGCATTTCAAGTTCCCTCGCTGCCCGGTAGGTAGACTTCTGTGGACTCCGCACAAAACTGGCGCGAACACGTTCCACTGTCTCTTCCTCAGCTGAAGGACGGCCAGTCGATTTTCGCTTACAGATGCAGCCCGTATCTCTGAATTTTTCATACCACGTACGAATGGTTTTTCCAGTAGGTGGGTCTCTGCCATACTTGGTACGGAAATGCCGTTGAACACTCATCACAGAGTTGTTTACATGGTAATCCAGCACACAGAACGATTTCTGCTCTCCAGTCAGCGCCATTTTCGTTAACTGCTTCCAGCGCCGCGTAGCGGTAGACAATGCAACCACGCGGGACATAAACTAAACTCAACTAAACTTTGCCCACCGGGACATAAACTAAACTCAACTAAACTTTGAACTTTTGCCTTTCCTTGCGCGTAGCTCACATTAAGATATGTTCATTATATTTCACAAAATAAATTTATGAAATCGGGTCCATCATTTGACTTACCCTGTATTATGATTGTATATGACAAAATCACGATGAATGATCCTTAACCATCGGAACGCCAAGATAATAACATCTCACGGAACGTCAAGATGAGTCATTTTTGACGTATGTATATTTCTCGTATGAAATAAAGTACTTGTTTAAAATTAAGGTATTTTAGAGTATGGGTGTATTCATTGTATAGTATTTATTGCATTGTATTGTATTTATTTAATTATTTTATTTTTTCAAGTAGATATTATAAAATAATGAAACATACAGAAAAAACTAATGCATCATATTAAGCTTGCAATGATTTTCATGGCTGCACAAAAATAAAGGTACCATGAGTCTCTTACTTATTTACACATATAAGGTACGACATATAAAACTATCAGAATCAAACTACCTTCCTCTTTCACTTTCACATGTAAAGCATACCGTATCTATTGTATTCTGATTCTTGCAAATGATAACAGTATGCGGAATATACAGAATTTCACTCTTCACTTTAATAACTAATGAACAAAAATAGTATTTTGACTGTATGGGTCATTTTTGACCCGATCTTGGCGTTTCGAGGGATAAACGACAGAAAATACGTTTTCATTTTTTCTTTCATTCTTTCTTTTCTTTTTTTTTTTTTTTACTAAATGGTCTTTATCGATATTATGCACGAAACTCCAGAAACAACACATGTAATGCACAAATTAACTCCTTTAGCCAGTCGAGGGGATATTATATAGATACATGATGCAATTTATATAAGTACTGTAGCACACAAGTTTCAGGAAGGAATTTATCAATGAAATAGATTTTCCAAAGGGAGATAAGATTAGTAAAAGGGGGAAACGAATGACCATGTACTGTAGAAAGAGGCGACTTCACCTTATCATTTGGGTCCCCCATTAGGGAGGCCCACTTCAACTTTGGGGGGCCAGGGCCCCCCACCCCCCCCCCCCCGGGATCGGCGCCCTTGGCCGCACTACATTAAAAAACGGCAAGAAAATGATCTAATCACAACTTGAATAGCCTCCTGTTTCTACTCATCTTCTCGTTGCATGTTGTAAATTCAAATCAAGTCTGGTCATTATCAAACAATAACATATTAATTTAAGGTCGTTATTAACTATTCTTTAACTTATGAAATGCTAACGGTTTTCACTTATTACGTACTTACCGTACTTTGAGACTGAAAAATAATATTTCAAATAATGAACCAGATTCGTATCAAGCGCGTGGCGGTGCAATACGGACTTTTCAATCGACGGCGCACCGGGCAAATGTTCGGTAGCCCGGTGGGCCAGTACGTGCCTGATTAATATGAAATACCATGTAGACTGCCCTTGTTGAAGTACTGCATCAACAGTAAAATTAACTTCTCAGCAGGGGCGAACTGCCCTGCTGGGAACTGGCCCCCCGCCACTTCTTTTGTCTTGGAAGCGTGAAGAAGTCAACTTCATCAACCTCCATTAAAACGACACTGGACTGACTGCAGCCATTGAAAATTTCATGAATATGTGAAGCTACGAAGAGGAGAGGAAACTTAATGTAGTTTGTCCACTTAAAGTCTAAACCAATATGGACCAAATTTTCGATTCTAACTCAGTTTTTACGCTTGATAGCGCTGTGTGGCCCGTTTTTTATTTATGTCTTAATTCTTGCAATAAACGTAAATATTATTTGCAGTTTTTCTATTCTATGCAGAGTGCGGTATACTCTTACATAAATAACTCAGGAATTAAGACTTGAAGCAAAAAAAAAAACGGGCCACACAGCGATATCAAGCATATAAAACTGAGTTAAAACTGAAAATTTGGTTAACATTGGATTAGACTGGAAGTGAACCAGCGAGTTTAAATATTTGCCCTGGCGTCTATCTATCAACACTAAGTAGTTACTCCAGTCTAGTTTACGTAGAGCTCGATTGTCAACTTTTGCTACTCGGGTAATGTTAGGGCATTGCCGATCTTCCAAAGTTAGCAATTTGAATAATAAGACTTGATATAACCAAAATAAGGACAGTACCGAAATTATAATCTCAGCAAGTTTAAGGCCCTAAAAATGCCTTGTTTAAATAACTAACATCTTAATATGATTAATGTTAACCACTATCATTACGCCAGTTACCGTTTACGTGGGTTTCAATTCTAACCAGTGTCAACTTACGACGGTTATCTTCTTACGTTAGTAATCTAAACGCAAGCTAGTCATTAGGCGCGGTTCACATCGTGAGTTTATTTATTTCTCTTTGGAAATATATAGCGTCATAGTGCTGCGTATCGCTTTTAAATTATAAAAGAATGATGGCAAAACTAATCTACAAAATATTACGCTAGAATCAATTCATTTCCTAGAGCAGATAAACCTAGGATTTTTTTATAAGCTCTATGATTCATTTGTATTCATTATTATATAATTTAAACTTCTAACATTTAAGCTTAGAGTATGGAAAAAGGAGATTGCTTACCCTAAGCGCGTAAACCGGTTTCTTTATTCATAATGGCAGTAACCAAGTTAAGTTCCGTAGTATAAACGGTGTTATTTCTACCATGAATTTTACCATCGTAACAATATTAGTAATCTAAACAAGGCATTTGTAGTGCAAATGTATCGTCCTCTATTGAACCTATATCATCTGCATATACGAACAGTTGATTCAAGCCATTCAATGTTAGTCCTTTTTTATTTTATTTTCCTAATCGCATATTCTAACGTGAAGTTAAACAGTAATGGTGATAAGTCATCACCTTGTTTCAATCCGTTGCGAATCTCGAAACTGACATATTATTATTACCTATCCGTACTCTGCTTATGGGGTCGCTTAGACACATAATCATTAGTTGAACAATTTTTTTCGGAATCCCAAGTTGAATCAGGATATTGCATAGTTTTTTCCTTTTGATATAGTCATATGTTTTCCTAAAATGAATTAATAACTCGTGAATAGTCCCATTGTATTCCCATTTCTTCTCTAAACGCCGCTTTAGAGGATACAATTTCACGTACGATCCCTCGTATGCAATCTCATCGGTTACATTCTTTGATCGTGTAAAGCTCGGATCGTACGATTTTTCATACTATCTCCGATGTATTCTCTAAGTAGAAGCGGTCCTATTTTTAAGCGGATTTTTCGTACAATCTATGACAGCGCCCCTACTAACAATATAGCGTGCTTTGCTATTCGGCTGTTTGGTTATGGATTACGAGACAAAGAGAACATATTAATGTTATTACTGGATGCAGAAATTAACTTACATAATGGCATAATAAACTATTACAGGTATAAAGATATAAAACAAAGTTTTTAAGGCTCAATCCAACTGGGATTTCCCGCCTTTTTCGATTTACGTCAATTATTCAAAATTTGATTCGGGTAAACAAAATTTAACTTTCATGGACCAAAGTTCGTTTCGTACTTCAGTAGTGGGTACAATTAGGCCCAATAATAAATACTTCCTTTCCTTCCTTTTGCTGAGAAACCAAAGGAGTCAAGGAAAGGAACCGTGGAAGGAGTGTAGAAAAGGAAGCATTTTGGACGTTGTACACTTGGCGAATATAGCGACATCTTTCAAAAGCATTAGAAGCGTAAACAAGTGTGCAGCGGGTGGCGGGATAGGAGTGGTGGTTGTGATATCCCGTCTTTCCGAATTCAATGGTCCTCCGTTCCGCTCCGTTATGCTACGTCCCGTTCACTTCCGTTATGAACACTTATCCGAATTAAATAAGTGTTTAAAATTTTAACCACAGATGTCACCCAAGTCTGGAAACAGCTGAAAACCCTCCGCGCGTAATGGTAGTGTGTAATGGGCAATGTGAAATCAAGGTAGTTTGATGCGAAGTGAATAAGGCAAAAAGCAACATGGATGAAGATAGATGTAGGTTTAGAATTCCCATACTTGTAGGTATTCGGCATATATTAAATAACAACAGGCGAAGATTAATAGCTATTCGAAGGATGATCACAATTCTTCTGGTTATTCTGGAAGTTTTTGCAAAATATGTGCGTCTCATGAACTATGAATCACTAAATAATGTTAAACCAGGATCTATGAATAACCACCTAAGTCATGAGCCTTGACAACGTTACGCATTTGAAGTTCTAAAAACGCTTCAAATAATTATAATAGTTCTTAATCTTAGTATTCTTAAATAAATTACTCATATGCAAGGGCGTCGCCAGGAATTTTCCCATGAGGAGGAAACCAGGAGATGATATATATATATATATATCGTGTGTGTGTCAGTCAAAGATATGGGATAAATTTGTAGATGATGAATCATTAAGAGGAGCAAGTTATACTCAATTATTTATTTATTACATACTATTATAGAACGTTCATTAGACTACAGATTACTATTTTCTTAAGAGAAGGTAAAATTAATTTATGGGTATAATATTTTATTAAACATCATTTTCTGGCTAGTTAGAGTTTTTTCTATCGTTTGTAATGCAAGAAGTACAGAGCAAGATATGACTTTGTTAACACTTTTTGATATCTCACGGCGACCATCACTTGTTTGTGTTAAATCAATACAACAAAATGTTATTGATTTCGGCGATTCAACACAATGAATGTGCTTTTAATGCTGATTAAACACAATATTAGTACTATCATAGTGTTGAATCACCGAAATCACACAACAAACGGTGTTAACAAAAAAAATGATGGTCACCTCGGGACACCGGAAAGTGTTTAATAAACACAATCAACTTTTGCAGTGTACCACTTACACCATTTGTGTAAATTCCCAGACAAGCAAAGATATTTCCGTGAAACATTTTTCATTCCGACTTTCTAGGGGAGAACTTGCTAATAGGTTGCTGAACGATATAAAATAACCTCAAACATAAAATAAAATTGAAGTCATCATAATTTTCAAATTAATATAATTGAATCTGAACTCAGAACAAAATTGTTAACAGGAACTTCTCAGTAACGCCGGACACTAACACATCCAGTATTTTTAAATAATCAGGATCATCAAATGCCTGGCATGTTAGAGCTCGTTGTTCATTACAATAGAAATTAATGTAGTGCGATCGATGACTATTACATAATTTTAAGTCACTAAAAGCGAGATGGTATAACGTTATCAGACAAAGAAAACTTTCAATAATTCAGGCAAATTTAAAACGGTGAGTAATAGCACTTTTATTAAATTCTGTGTTGGATGCCGGAGATTACAGAAATAGCACATTTTAACAAACATTAATAGATAATTTATGTGTAAGAATTCCTATCGACGAAAAGCTTTGCTAGGTAAAATTTCTGTTCTGCATTCTCCCAGCATCACCCATTCGGCTTCAGCCAAAATTATGTAAAGACCTTTAAAAAATTCAAATTCAGATTCGCTTTGAGAGCTCTTGATAATCAGTCTCAATTTTAAAAAAATAATGGACAAATCACAATAAGAATGACATTTTAGAAAATGGGTTGGATGATTCTTAAGAATATCTATCAAATTAAGTAATCCATAATTTGGAAATATTTGCTATTGATAAGAAATTTAAAATCCTGGGCTATGCCGGCTTAAGTTAGTGACCTTCAAATATCTCAGCTAAAAAAAATAGCTTCAAAATGAAATAGTTAATTTCGTTAATGATAGATGAATCGCTTTTCAAAATAACAGTCTTTTTCTTGATTTGTTCGGTATTTTTAAAAACTAATAACTAAAATTATTTATAAAGAATGTGTATCATACGATTGGCCTACACGTGCTTTTTAAACTTTGTATATAAATGTGTGTGTATGTGTGTGTGAAAGCGAGAGAGAGGGAGGGAGAGAAACAGAGACGTATTTTTTATTGTCTTTCTAGAGGAACTGCTTCAACTTCATAAAACAGAGTACGTTCACAAGAAATAACACACAATAGTACAACAATAGGATTCGTGTTTTTACTTTCGATGCTTTAACATAGTTTGTTTGGTGGGCACAAATTGCTTATTTGTGATTACATACATTGAAATAATTATGGTTGAGGAAATGTAACGGGAGAATCTCAAATAGCTTCTTATGGAATGCATGCAGTAAAAAACATACATCAAATATATGAAAATAGAATAGTATTTGGTATAAAATCTGAAATCAAAGGGGGGGGGGGGCTTGCCCCTCCCTGCCGACGCCCTTGCTCTTATGTTACCCTCTTATCTATAATATCTACATGGAATCCCATTGGGGAAATCTACCCAACAATATTATTTTCACAGTGCGAAGTTAAAATTATTCAATGATCATGAAGATATATCACTCAAAACATGGTACAATATCGATAATATAATCTAAAATCAAATCTTAAACTATTAAAATACTTACATTCAATACTTCGGCACGGTCATTCATTTTAAACTTGCAACACGTGATCAATTCTACATATTTGTCCCAACTCCCAAGTGAAGAAGGAATTTTGGCACGCAATATGCCGCTCTGTTTTGTTTTCAACATGGCAGCAGCGCGCAACCGAACGGAGGGTCAAGTCACCATCTGGTCCTCCGTTGCTCCGTCGAAGGGGGAATTCGGATAACCATCGACGGGGCATTAGACGGAGCAAGGGTACGAAACGGAGCATAAAGTGACAATTCGGAAAGGGGGCACACAACCCCAATTGAAAAAGCACGAATAATTAGAAACGCAAACACCTGCGCAGTTGTCCTAGTTGTGCAAGATGCTTTGATTGCTTGAGCTTTCCCCTCTCCTTCGCTCGAGGGGTATTGCACGGCGCGTATTTTAAGGCAATGATTTACAGGGGGCAAGGGGGCGCTTTTCCTTCCTCCCGTACCCGGAGAAAATAATACTATTACTAACATGGCACAAAATGTGGGGATCATGTCAGTCAAAAAAAGAAGGCAGTATGTGTATGGGTGGTCTTTGCCCTCTTCCCCCCCCCCCAACACACACAAATCGTAACATGGTTGCTCTTGGTCATATTCCTTATTCATTACGTGTACCGACCAGTAAGCAGGTCTTTCATTACAATTGCAATTCTTAACGTTCTTCTCTTTGAAAAACTTTCCAGGGAACAGCTACACATAAATGTTTCAGTGCTTTTTGTAAGTTGCATTATTACATAAATCAGCGAAAAGGTTTCAACGCGTTCCACATGCAATGCAAAAGAAATGATACTAAAGAAATTATCAACAACGTGATGCGTGCAACAAATTGCTGGAATTTTTACAGAGTAACTGCATATTATTTAAAATCAATTTTGTGACATTTTCTATTCCTCAATAGTACAATAAATAGTGTGTTCACTAAATAATATGAACAAGAATACTTATCCTGAATATCCGTATATATCCTGTTTTGATGGCGGAATACAGCTGCACCTGTCATTATTAATGCACATTGCACATAAGATGCATACTGCTCACCGTTGTTCCGTGGCTAGGTTGGTGAAATTCTGTAAAACTCGAAGCGGACGTAGTTCAGTTGGTACAGCACAGAGATTCCGCCAGTAATTTGTTTGCGGGGGTGTAAAGCCAGGGAGGGGGCATGCACTGTTTCTATAGATTTTTGACAGTATAAATTTTAAAGTTTACAGTTTTCTAGAAAATTTGGGGGTGACACCCCCACAGGGTGTCTGGCAGAATCACTGGTAGAGCGTTAGATTCTCCTTCATGAGGTCCTATGTTCGATACCAGGGACCGACCATGCCGACAGGTTTTTCCACGGATTTTCTTCAGTCACATCAGGCAAATGCCGGATGATGCCTTCAATTATGCTCTGGTCGACTCCTTCCCTTCCTGACCATCGTGTCTGAGGTTTTCCACAGTTTTTCCTTAGTCACGTCAAGAAAATGCCTGGATGGTACCTTCAACTTAGGCCTTGGCCTTACCTGCACCCTTTCCCTTCCCCTGAGCCAGGCTGAGCCTTAGATGCCTGAAAGTAATAATTGAAGTTCAAGTTCGAACCTCAGAGGCGACCATCCTGACAGATATTCCAGGGTTTTGCTTTTTACTAAGCAAATACCAAAAAGGCAGGTAAGTAAGATCCTGACCGCTACCTTTCCCATTCTTTCCTTTACCATATGCCGGTCCAATTGAAAGTTGCTTAAAGTTATACTTCAATTCAATTCAACAAGAGGCAATCCAACGTGATATTAAAAAAAAAAGAAAGCAATACATCAGATCATTTATTGTAGTATTTTCCTATCTTATACACAAGAGTAGAAGAGAATGTACTGCACCACATACAGCGTCTACGAAGAATTGGGCTTTAACAAAACTTCTTTTGATTTTGAAACTATCATCCCCAACACCGCAAGATGATACTTACCTGAATAAATGCTTTCTTCCCCTGTAAATTTTCTTGTTTTAAAAAAAAAAGTTGCTGCAAATAACAACAGAATCTTATTTTGAACAGAATCTTTAAAATAGCACGAAAGAATAAACAAACAATGAAAGGAACGACTGACTAACTCCATTATACAATGGAAGTAACAACGGAACGCAAGATGCTAATCCCGCGGGACTACCCTCCCCACACCATCGGTTTCAACGCGAGGTCACTTCCTCCCTGCGCAATGCTTTCTTCATTCGTCAATTCATAGGTGGCGCTAGTCTCTACATGAAACAATTGAACGCTAAAGGGTACGAAGGATGCACTGCATGTATCCTTGGCCGAAGGAGGCAAAAAAGGTCAGATGGAAAGGAAAAGACGTTATATGATCAGTCCTTACGATGACCGGCCTTCCGGTAGGAAAGGAAATAGGAGATGAAGGGTGTATTTAGGATGCAGCTTTAGTTTTAAAGAAATGCTACTAGTAACTGCAGAATTCCGCTTTTGGGACAGAATAATGTCCCAATATTGTCTGCACACAATCCTGTAGTTACTACTAGCATTTAATTAAAACTATTTGTACTCATTATTGAAGAACGAAACGAGCTTTGGTCTGTGAAAGTAAATTTCTGTTTTCCTCTACTGAAATTTGAATAACTGACATAAAACGAAAAAGGCGGGAAATGCTACTTGGATTGAGCCTTAAGGGAAGTGTAAAAATGTGATACTGCAGTTTAGCTACTTCTGCCATAGAGGACTGGCAATACCTCAAAATGCTACGTTCTGCATTCCTATAACCATAAAAGGTACTTAATACGTGAAAAACATGTTTAAAAATATAATGACAAAGCTCTGATGTGATCTAATAACTACTGCTTCTCCTATGTCAAAACTGACTAACTGGGTTAGAGTAAATAGACTAAAAGTTAATGCTGAAAAGACACAAATAATAAATTTCCACCACTCGCGGAACAAACACGCTCAACCAACAATGATTAAAATTGCAAACGAGGCAATAGAATTCGTAAAATCAACTAAGTTTTTGGGTCTATGGATACAAGAAAACCTATCCTGGGATAAGCACATATCAGAACTTAGCAAAAAACTAAACCGTGTTCAGTATGCAATTATGGTTCTTAGAAATGTACTCAACGGTTCTACCTTAAGAATGATCTACCTCAGTTTATTTCAGCCGCACCTAATGTACGGCATTATATTTTGGGGTAATGCAAGCAAATCCAATATCATATTTAAAATACAAAAGCGAGTTATTAGAATCATGACACGTGCTAAACCTAGAGAACATTGCAGGCCAATCTTTAAAAAGCTCTGTATACTTCCACTACCTTGTCAGTACATACTTAACATACTTGTATTTGTTAAGAAACACCTAGAAGTTACGCTTAATTGTGTAGGGGACCAACACAGTTACTCCACTAGGAATAAATACAATTTCTCCTTAGTGGAACATCGTACTGTCTTGTATGAAACGGGATGCAAATACCCACGTAGCAAAATGACGTCCCAGGGATGTACGACGGATCTCCTGGCAGGATATCGAGACGTCCGTGGGAAGTCCTGTTTAGGCCCCGTTTACATCCATGGGACCTCCAAATGTCCGCCCCGGGATGATCCCTGGGACGTACTTTTGGGATCCTTTTAGGACAAGGACGGGACTATAATGGGATATTTTATTGTATGTAAATTAATTAATATTGAAGACTATTTGTACCACTAAATAGAATTAATGTGGCTCTATAGGTGCTACCGGTAATACAAGATGCCAACAAAAGCGTTCTATATCCTCTGTGTCCTTTTTTCCACCCGGGTTGCCCAGGCTTCACTCTTAAAGTTTTCACGCTAGAAATTCTAACTTTCCAGTTTTCCAGTTATTCACTTTCCAGCTTGAAAACTTTAAGAGCAAAGCCTGGGCAACCCGGGTGCAAAAAAAGGACACGGAGGAAATAAAATGCTTTTGCTGACATGGTATTAACGATATCACGTATATAGATGTATAACCACGTGAGGTTATTGCATATTGTTGTTATAATTATATTTTTTAGCATTAACTTAATTATTACGTGCAATTCCAAGAAAGAGAATTTTATAAGATTTAATATATAATTGCTAATAATAGTATCACTTTACTAGTAGTGAATTGAGCATCACTATGATTGAAAGCTTACAACAAGAAATGCAACTAGTGTTTATAAGAATATCTACTTAATACAGAGTGGCTAACGATAAACATTTCTGAAATTCCTTGCTTTTGTTAATATTTCATTGACCCACATAACTGAACATTATTACTTTCATACAACTACATTACATACAGTAATGAATATAACTGAAATACTTAGAGTTAATAAATATAATTTATTTGAGTGTTTACCAACTAGTCCAAAAGTGACGAAGCATCTTGAAAAATAGGTTCGCAAGATCACAGAACCACACTAGATACACGCACACACACACACACACACACACACACACACACACACACACACACACACACACACACACACACACACACACACACACACACACACACACACACACACACACACACACACACACACACACATTACTTAGTAATTTTTGAAACACTGTTTACAATTTTATATTTCTGCATAAAACTCCACGACTATTCTCAAATCTTGTGAAATTTCCCTGATGTATACAGGGTAGTCGAATATATCTTGGACATCATTTTATGGCCGGGAACCACTGGGAAACCCCAACTGATTATGAACTGAATTGATTTATGGCCTTTAAACACCTTACTGCGGCGTTCAAGGACGAATCTCAGTTAAAATAACTATCACAATGGATGCGCACGTTCGTGCAATAGTAGAAATAATTTCCTTAGATATGAAATTTCAACTTTCTTTTTTTATTCAGATTGAGAACATGCTGGTTTTAAAATAAGATCAGTGGTTTTGTTTCCAAACCGATATGTTTTTATTTAAAATGAAATAATGTTGATATTTCATTTGTATGAAAATTATTTCTCAGTGCACCAATACAAACTGTTTTATTAATTTTAAGAAACCGTATATTACAGTGCATTGACGAGCAAGAAAATTCGTAGACAATTCCATCCATATTATTATTATTTTTATTATTTCATTGGAATATTCCTACCATATAGTGAGAATATTGTACCTGTAAGTGTGGACATTTTCAAGTTCTGAGGGTATTCTCATGTAGGTTTGCTGCAGGATTGGCTGGTTTAAACCAGTTTTTTTTTTTTTTTCAAAATATCGATTGGTTTAAACAAATAAATAGAATAGAATAGAATACTTTATTGTCGTTAAACAACATTTGTTGCAATGGACAACGTCAGAATGGAATGCAATATATTTACAATAGTTTAGTATAAACAACAATTTATTTCTGTTTAAAATAAATAAATAAATAAAATAAAAAATGCCACAAATAGTGTGACCTTAATGCTGACGATTTCACATATTAAACCATCTTCGATAATTTTATGTAATTTTCGCCTTGTAACCCGGGTTCGAGTCCAGATGGGGGATAATCTCTCTCAGGTGCAAATCGAGTACTGGTTCGGATTCCACTTTGAGCTGTTGCTGTAGGTAGATTCCTTCATAACCTCGCTGCTGCATAAGAACATTAAGAAGAAACTTATTTCTATCCATATGTAACATAAATAAAGCAAAGTATTGAAACAAAAAAAAGCCGCTTTAAACAAGAACCTTTTTTATGGGGGGGGGGGGCGTTTTTGCCAACCCTGGTTTGCTACCATTATTTTGTTTAAGTTCATATTTTTTACTAGATTATTATAAAGGCTGACATTTTTTATGTCCCTCTTGGACTCGAACTCTACCACTTCGAAGAACCTGTACTGGCCGATTTATCATTTTTTCCTAGATTAATATCAAGGAAGTTGAAATTGAAAATATACAGAACTGTCATTCTGCCGGTAATACTTTACGGTTGCGAAAGTTGTAGCATGACCTTAGCAGATGAACAGAAAGACTATTTCATCTTGATTGGAAAGGCGGAGGGAAAGAGACCGTTGGGAAGATCTAGACGACGTTAGGAGCACAATATTAGAAGGGATCTTGGAGAAATAAGTTTCTGTAGTGAAAACTGGCTTGATCTTGTCCAGGGTAGAGACCGATGGCGACCGTTTGCTACTGCGGCGATGAACTTGCGAGTTCCGTAAGCCATAGAGCAAGTAAGTAAGTAAGGATAACATCATTTTTTAATACAAACTAAGTTATCAATTTTTACCTCCAATTATTCATTTTAATATTCGGTCAGACTTTATTTTATTATTATTATTATTATTATTGAGTTTAAATAATTCTCTACTTAAAACAGAAAAAAGATATGAAGAATCTCCATTTTTATAATTGAACAGTTGAGTAAAAAAGAATAGATTAAGAAAAAGAGATTCCATAAGAGACAAACCGCACGGCTTCCGTGCCGCTCGTGTGAACCATCCAATGCTGTGCAATGGCCCGTAAGGAACGTGCGGCTGCCTCGCGGTCGCCGCACCGCTATGGACGATGCGGAAGATCTGCGGCACCGTCCCGCAGCCGCATAGTGTGTGAACCACTCCATTTATTTCAATGGCCCATAAGCTTGCGTGGGGCTGCCGCACGGCCCCCGCAACGCATGTGTGAACTGGGACTTATAGGTCTCCAGGGGAACTTTCCATTAAAGAAGGTAACGTGCTATACACAGTACCTCAAGGTGGTGTGGAAACTTGTGTATTATTATTATTATTATTATTATTATTATTAATGTGAGTTCGAACCCCGCTGCAGTCAATTCGGTACTTGAATGTGCTTCATTAATATTACGATTGCATACATATGTTAGAGTGATTGCAGACTATTATTTCTTGAGCATTTCTTTTCCCTCGTTTATGTGTTTGTCAGTGGATATCTTCTTTCTTTTTATTAATTCAGGTATATTCATTTATTATTTGGATACAGCATGTGTATGAATTTGGTGAGGAATATTTAACATTAAAAAACAACAATAATATTAACTTTATTTTTTTTAAATGAACGTATATAGGCAAAATTAGCTAGTTTTTACTTGTATTTCTATGTACGCAGGAAGAAAGTGGCCTTCAGTGACGTCACGTGTGACGTTTGTTTACCTCGCACTAGGCAACCTCTCCTTCAAGGAACTTGCATCCTTCGTACCCTTTAGCGTTCAATTGTTTCATGTAGAAACTAGCGCCACCTATGAATTGACGGATGAAGAAAGCATTGCGCGGGGAGGAAGCAGGGAGGAAGTGACCTCGCGTTGAAAACGGTGGTGTGGGGACGGTAGTCCCACGGGATTAACATCTTGCAGTCCGTTGTTCCTTCTATTGTATCAGTCGAGTTAGTCAGCCGTTCCTTTCATTGTTTGTTTATTCTTTCGTGCTATTTTAAAGATTCTGTTCAAAATAAGATTCTGTTGTTATTTGCAGCAACATTTCTTTTTAACAAGAAAATTTACAAAGGAAGAAAGCATTTATTTACGTAAGCGTCATCATGCGTTGTTGGGGATGGTAGTTTCAAAATCAAAAGAAATTTTGTTAAAGCCCTATTCTTAGTAGACGCTGTATGTGGTGCGCTTCATTCTCTTCTACTCTTGTGTATAAGATAGGAAAATACTACAATAAATGATCTGATGTATTGCTGTTGTTTTTTTTTAATATCACGTTGGATTGCCTCTTGTTGAATTGAATTGAAGTATAACTTTAAACAACTTTCAATCGGACCGGCATATGGTAAAGGAAAGAATGGGAAAGGTAGCGGTCAGGATCTTACTTACGTGCCATTCCGGTATTCGCTTAGTAAAGAGGAAATTCCTGGAAAATCTGTCAGGACGGTCGCCCGTGAGGTTCGAACTTGAACTTCAATTATTACTTTCAGGCATCTAAGGCTCATCCTGGCTCAGGGGAGGAGAAAGGGTGCGGGTAGAGCCAAGGCCTAAGCTGAAGGAACCATCAAGCATTTCCTTGACGTGACTGAGGAAAAACACTGGAAAACCTCAGCCGGGATGGTCAAGAAGGGAAGGAGTCGACCAGAGCCTAATTGAAGGCATCATCCGGCATTTGCTTGATGTGACTGAAGAAAATCCGTGGAAAAACCTGTCGGTCGCTGGTATCGAACATAGGACCTCCTGAATGAGAATCTAACGCTCTACCAGTGATTCTGCCAGACACCCTGTGGGGGTGTCACCCCCAAATTTTCTAGAAAACTGTAAACTTTAAGATTTATACTGTCAAAAATCGATAGAAACAGTGCATGCCCCCTCCCTGGCTTTACACCCCCGCAAACAAATTACTGGCGGAATCTGCGCTGTACCAACTGAACTACGTCCGCTTCGAGTTTTACAGAATTTCAAGAGCCTAGCCACGGGACAACGGTGAGCAGTATCCATCTTATGTGCATTAAAAATGACAGGTTCATCTGTATTCCATCAAAACAGGATATATACGGATATTCAGGATAAGTATTCTTGTTCATATTGTTTAATGAACACACTATTTATTGTACTATTGAGGAATAGAAAATGTCACAAAATTGATTTTAAATAATATGCAGTTACTCTGTAAAAATTCCAACAATGTGTTGCACGCATCACGTTGTTGATAATTTCTTTAGTATCATTTCTTTTGCACTGCATTTGGAATGCTTTGAAAACTTTTCGCTGATTTATGTAATAATACAAGTTACAAAAAGCACTGAAACATTTATGTGTAGCTGTTCCCTGGAAAGTCTTTCAAAGAGAAGAACGTTAAGAATTGCAATTGTAATGAAAGGCCTGCTTACTGGTCGGTACACGTAATGAATAAGGAATATGACCAAGAGCGCCCATGTTACGATTTTTTTTTGGGGGGGGGGGGCAAAGACACATACACATACTGCCTTCTTTTTTTGACTGACATGATCCCCACATTTTGTGCCATGTTAGTAATAGTATTATTTTCTCCCCCTTGCCCCCCTGTAAATCATTGTCTTAAAAATACGCGCCGTGCAATACCCCTCGAGCGAAGGAGAGGGGAAAGCTCATGCAATCAAAGCATCTTGCAAAACTAGTACAACTGCGCAGTTGTTTGCGTTTTTAATTATTCGTGCTTTTTCAATTTGGGTTGTTTGCCTTCGATATCACAACCACCACTCCTATCCCGCCACGCGCTGCACACTTGTTTACTCTTCTAATGCTTTTGACAGATGTCGCTATATTCGCCAAGTGTACAAGTCCAAATTGCTTCCTTTTCTACACTCATTGCAAGGTTCCTTTCCTTGACTCCTTGGGTTTCTCAGCAAAAAGAAGGAAAGGAAAGGAACTATTTAGGATTGGGCCTAAACCTTAGTTACTAAGCTATGCTAAAAACACGCGCTAGCAGACGAATTTGTTGAGGTTCGTATAGAGACGTCATGGCAAAACTCTCCATAGATGGCACCATGGATTACTCATCCACGAATGGCATACCTAATAAGTTCTATTTGCCTTGACTGAAGCAAGTGCAATGAAACGATGCTTGTTGATGTGACTCATTTGTATATATAGTACTCAATCCTTCCCACATGATTTCACAACATATCGTATACAGTTTCACCAGGCAAATTCGGGACGATACCTTAAGAAACGTCCTGGCCAATACCTTCCTCATCCTAGAACTACCCAATCCCGTACTGAGCCAAAGATGCCAAAAGGCCATAAATAAATTGAATTCAAATATAGCGTTGACAACAAATGAACCTTTAAATAAGTCACATCATGAAATTGCAAGACGTTTATTCCCCTTACTGCCATTAGTTCGGAATACCTACCACATTTTTTTCCACGCACTGATTTTAACCAACGATGTTTATAGAACTAATGTTCGTTTTGACAATCACACCGATTTCAAATTAGCATTGGCGTTAAACGGGCAGAAATCGTGGAACAAATACAGATAAATGGGTACACGGTTCACAGTTCCGATTCACTACTCCAAGTAGCGGTGAACTGAATCAGTTATAAGTAATGTCACAGAGTAGAATCACTGGTAGTTGTAGCAGTGAACCGGAACTCTTCAAAACCAATAAGGTTAAAGTAAAGCAAAGATTTTCAATAGTAGGTGGCAGCACAGGCATACGTATATGTCTGATGTATTTTTTATCGTTACACGAAATTTCAATGCTACTCCTACAAATGGAAGTCTAGAAAGTTCAAACATTCAGGGAAGAAAGTTCATAACCAATTCAAGAGTTCCAACATTGCCAATTTTTAATTTTCGTTTTTCTTCATTGTTGAAATCGCTTTGTTGCTGTGAATATCAAAAACTATAACAATAAAGCTGTCTCAATATTGAACAAAAAAGAAAATTAAAAATCGGCAATGATCGAACTCTTGAATTGGTTATGAATTTTCTTCTCTAAAAGCTAGAATTCTCTAGACTGGATTTTGTAGTAGCAGCATTGAAGTTTCGTGAAACGATAAAAATGCATTAGACATATACGGAGATAGTGCTGCCATCTCGTGTTGGAGATTGTTGCTTTACATTATCCTTAACCAAGAAAAAAATTGGTGACCCAATAACCACAATTTCATTAGTAATTATGCACAAGAAGTTAGAAACTAGACATAACATAATTCAACCCATCCTAACAAGGCAAAAAATAATATAACTGGACTTTTCTCAGGCATACACTAACCTGTAGTGGGTGCGTAAATAACATTCGGGACAAAATATGTTCCATAAATCAGAAAGTGGAAGTAAATATCACGGTCGTGGGATTTGATTGGTGCGTAAATGGAATAGCAACTTATAATAAATAGCCTGTGGTAGCAGCAAGACTACGTAATTATTAAAACATCAAACCTGACTTCTCTATCCTGTCACAGACTACCTAACTGGCTGTAGTGGGTGCATGGAAAGGTAAAATAAATAGTTCATATTCATGGCAAAATAAATATAGTTTGCCATAAATCGTAGACAAAGATAACGAAAAATATTGCGGTCATGCAATGCATGTAAATAGTAGAGTGTGGAAAATAGAAAAACACTTGTATAATTCATTTATGTGCGTAGTGCATTAATTTGCAGAGTAAGTTTTGGTTCATGAACGAACAAATGACGTTTCACAATTCTGAAGTCCAGTTGCACTATCTGCACCCCGAAAACTCGCACAGGGAAGGGTAGGTATTCATTACTGAGTGTAGGTTAGGTTAGAATATTTAGGCCTAGGTGGTTTTTCATTAATGGATTAGCAAACCAATTTACTATTTGCACAACGTGACAAACAAAACATGCCAAGCAGTTATTTGAAATGTGCGTAGTGTTTTTCTTAAATTTATTTAAGGCCTTTAGAAATCTCAGGCTCAGCCCGGAAGGTGTTCCAAGGTAGCCATCTAAAGTCTGTTTGTAGGTACCATCCCGGCGTTTGCCTGGTGTGACTGAGGGCGAACCCCCTGGAAAAACCTCATCATGCAGTAGGATGGGCGGCCGGTGGGCGAATACCCACGACCTTTCGAATGCGAATTGTATGGTGGTTCGTAATAATCACATTGTCGGATATTTCGAAATTATAAAATTTCTCACGGGCTGCCTACACACTGACTTTTACAGCCTTCTTGTTCATCGGCAGTCTTAAACGAAACTATTTTCGTGCATTAGCTTAGGGTGGACCTGTTATCTACATTCTTGCTTTGGAGGTGCATGTTAAATGACTACCAAGTATTATTTTTTCCTTTCTGATCATAATCTCTTAAGTTTCCATCACCTACTGAAATATCGATCTATCAGTATCCATTCGTCCTGAGCCAAAATACCTAACCGCGTTAAACTGAAAGCAAATTCAGATTGGATTTTTTTATAATACGCAATTCAGTAAACGTATACATACGCCCACCGTCAAAGAATGCTGAGCACGGCAGGTGTCTTGACCTTCCCGTGTATGTTACAATAACAAAATTTTATCGCTTTTACTTGATGTTACTTAACCCCTCATTTCATGTGAGGTAAGCATGTTCTTAAAGGCATAAGGTAATGACAGTTTCAGCTTCACGAGCTCATTTACGTGAAATTAATAAATACACAATGTCCTAGCTATCTTAAAACATCTATGTACTTAACAATACGAACTGACATATGCTTACCTCTAAGCTATGCATAGTAACTAAATCATATTAGTTCTAAATTATCGAACTTTTATTTGCACGAATATCTTCAATTTGAGCAGGGCAAATAACAACACAATATTCAAAACAAATCTTGAATGACAATTGCATCACCTGGCTATAATTGGCGTTTTAAAACAAAAGAGTGATGAACAGCGCGTCCGAACACACACACACAGCACTTTCGCAAAGTCATCCAAGCACTTTTCATTCGAACTTTGATTATTTGCTACGTCACATCCTTCGTATAGCTATAATTAATTAAATAATAATAATAATAAGGTCGATTTAATTTATAGAAAAATAGGTAATCCCGCACGGCTTTCCGGGAGACATCCAGGGGACCTCCATACGGGATGAACTGTCTGTATTGCCTACAGAGTTATCCCACGGACATCCTTAGGAGATCGCTATGGGAGCTTGAGAAATCTGACATTAATGGGATCTAAATGGGACGTCCCAGGGATGTACTCTGCTATGTGGGTACACTGGTATTGTTTTGTATAATAAACTTCCTAGTTGTATAAAGGCTCGAAACACTCTTAATCAATTCAGAAAAGAACTATAGTCACGTTTATTATATCATTGTTTTTACTCAGTAAAGGAATACATGGAGTGTTAAGTATTTTTTGTAAACGTTGCATTATAAAGATATATACAAAAAAGATAATTACTGAAAATGTAACTATTGCAATGTATTAATTAGTAACAGAAGTATTATACACTACAATTCATGTATAAATTATGTAATTATTCATTTATTTTAAATATTTTCTACATTCTTTTTATGTCTTGCAGCATCCAAGTTTCTATATATTTTTTCGTTCATCTATGTATAATTCTTTGTTATAATTACTGACATGTTCTGTACCATTGTACATAATTGTATGTTTATGATCAACAGAATGAAATAAAATCTAATCTAATCTAATCTATATATTGTGCAATGAAGTTAAGGTGATTTTCATTGTTTTTCTTGTGCGTAGAGTACCGAATCTGCTGCAGGCATGATATGTATGAAAGGAAATAATGTAGAAGATACCGGTATCTTTGCAATCATATCCCCACCCCCCAAATGATTTTGATAAACATATACACTCTGTGCATCCGAAATAATGAAATACATTGAACAGTAAATTCCAGAAGTAGACATAATGTAAGTAGAGTGTCGACGTCAACCCAGAGCTGTGCAAGTCAATACGTGAGCTAGGTAATTAATCGAACGAACTAATTTTTATTCAAGGGTAAAGACAGCTGACCCTCCCTATTCACACCTATATACCTTGTGTGAAATGAGCCTATAAATCACATAAAATATACAGTATTCCTCATTTTTGTATTTTGCATGTATTTCATGCTTGTAGGAACGTAAAACGTAGTATTTTGAGGCGTTTCCAGTGCTCTGTGGTAGAAGTAGTTAAACCGCAGTATTACCAATTGCCCCCATATGTATAAATGGGAATTAATATATCGCGATTTATATGCATTTGAAGTGCTGTGTAATGTCACATATCTTGTTAATTCAGGAATATTGTAAAAAACGCACATGTGACTTCGAACTTATCACTGAAGACGGCAAAATTGTCAACGTTTTTTGTGTGTCCGCATTGAAATATCTTTATTGAAGTACAGAAGTAAAGCTACGACACTTTCGTTACCACTGAAACCTCGTAGAAGTTAGATTCTCTTGGTAGAAGAATGTGGCATTAAAACAAACTGAATTTCTGTTGCGTCAAGATTCATTGTTATCAATATTTTAATTCTTTTCTATTTTTTAAATGGGCTATAGCCCTACTTTCACAAATATATGTGGCATAATTACCCTAAAAGCCTGAGATGTCACAACTATAAACTACAGCAGTTTCATCATTATCCCCTCGTATCCAAATTTGTACCGTGTAAAGGCCGCTTTAGACGATACAATTTCTCGTACGCTCCCTCGTGTGCAATCCCCTCGGTTACATTCTTTGATCGTGTAAAGCGCGGATTGTACGATTTTTCATGCTATCTCCGATGTGTTCTCTAAATAGAAAAGGTTCTATTTTTCAGCGGATATTTCGTACAATTTATGGCAGCGCCCATACTGGCAATATAGCGTGCTTTCCTATTCGGCTGTTTGGTTATAGATTACGAGACAAAGAGAACATAATAATGTTATTACTTGATGCAGAAATTAACATACATAATGGCATAATAAACTATTACAGGTATAATGATATAAAACAAAGTTTATAAGGGAAGTGTAAAAAGGTCGGTGATACTGCAGTACAGCTACTTCTGCCAAAGAGGACTGGCAATACCTCAAAATGCTACGTTTTGCATTTCTATAACCATAAAAGGTACTAAATACGTGAAAAATATGTTTAAAAATATAATGACAAAGTTCTGATGTGATCTAATAGCTACTGCTTTTCCTATATATTATGCAATGCAGTTAAGGGAATTTTCTTGTGCGTAGAGTACCGAATGTACTGCAGGCATGATATGTATGAAAGGAAATAATATAGAGGATACCGGTATCTTTGCAATCATATCCTTCCCAATGATTTTGATAAACATCTACGCTATGTGCATCCAAAATCATGAAATACATTGAACAGTAATTACAGAAGTAGACAGAATGTAACTAGAGTGTCGACGTCAACCCAGAGCTGTGCAAATCAATAAGTAAGCTAGGTAATTAACCGAACGAACTAATTTTTATTCAAGGGTTAAGACAGCTTACCCTCCCTATTCACTTCTATATACCGTGTGTGAAATGAGCCTATAAATCACATAAAATCTACATTACTCCTCATTTTTGTATTTTGCATGTATTTCATGCTTATAGGAACGTAAACCGTAGGATTTTGAGGCGTTTCCAGTGCTCTGTGGTAGAAGTAGTTAAACCGCTGTATTACTAATTGTTCCCATTTGTATAAACAGGAGTTAATATATCGCGATTCATATACTTTTGAAGAGCTGTGTAATGTCACATATCTTGTTAACTCAGGAATATTGTAAGAACTACACATATGACTCCGACCTCATCACCGAAGACGGCAAATTTTTCAACGTTTTTTGTGTGTCCGCATTGAAATTTCTTTATTGAAGTACAGAAGTAAAGCTACAACACTCTCGTTACCACTGAAACCTAGAAGAAGTTAGATTCTCTTGGTAGAAGAATGTGGCATTAAAAGAAACTGAATTTCTGTTGCGTTAAGATTCATTGTTATCAATATTTTAATTCTTTTCTATTTTTTAAATGGGCTATAGCCCTACTTTCACAAATATATGTGTCATAATTACCCTAAAAGCCTGTGATGTCACAACTATAAACTCCAGCAGTTTCATCATTATCCCCTAATATCCAAAATTGTACCGTGTAAAACACTATACAATATTGTATGATTTATCGTACGAAAAGTCTCGTACTATGGATTGTATACATTCTAGCATACGAGAGATCGTACGAGAAATTGTATCGTCTAAAGCGGCCTTAAAACACTATACAATATTGTATGATTTATCGTACGAAAAGTCTCGTACTATGGATTGTATACATTCTATCATACGAGAGATCGTACGAGAAATTGTATCGTCTAAAGCGGCCTTAAAACAAAGTTTTAAGGAAAGTGTAAAAAGGTTAGTAATACTGCCGTCTATTTACTTCTGCCATGCGTAAAAATACCGTACTGTGAAAGTTCTGATGGTCTATGATTTAATAGCTATTGTTTAGTGTGCAATGTAGTTCAAATAACGTGAATTTCATTGTTTTTCTGGTGCGTAGAGTGTCGAATCTACTGCAGACAGGGTATATGTGAAAGGACACAATGTAAATGGTACTATAGCGAGTTCTCCTATATTATTAGGAATAACTAGGAGGACTGCAAGATGTGGGGGTAACTCACTTGGCTTGTGGAAAGGTCTGAGTTCAGATCCTTGGATAATATAAATGCAAAACTAGATTTTGACATTTTATTATAAAAATAAAGTAGAATATGATTTACAAAAGAAACTACAATATATCAGGGTTGATGAGAGTAAGGGAAACATAAGAGTTCTACATAAAACTGGTACTGGTAAATTACCGTTTAAGGCGTCACCTCTGGACCACGGCTGCATTTTTTTTCTATATGGTTAATCTCCGTTTAACATGTCACCTTCGCCTCCCACCTTCGTCTCCACCTTCCCCTCCACCTCCGTTTTTTGTGACTAGATTTAATGATTTTTTTTCTCTGCTACTCTACCGCCGTCTATTGATTTTTCTTGTGAACTATCGGAATTCCTCACCTCTCTACCGCCATCTGTTAATATCACAGCTAATTGCTGCTATTATCATCATTCATTAACATTATTGAAACCTTACTGTGTGTTAATCTATTGATATGATTGTTAACTTATTGAATAGTGTTATAACTAAGTAATAATTGTTAGTTTCCTATACGGGCGCAATCAGAAGTACTTCAACAGCCGCTTTGCATCAGGTGAATACTGTAATGGTATATTTAACATGAGACATGCTCGTGAAAATTTGTTACTGCACGATGAACTTCCTTATTGCTGTAAAAAAAGCGCTGAAGTTTTAAAAAAATAACATCAAATTGTGTTATTAGCTTTCTCTCTTGTTGTAAATCCATATTTTGTATGAATGTGCTTTGCCTTTTCGTGATATTTCGTTGCGTGTGCAACACCGGAAGTTTCTATCATACACTTTCCTTATTTGAAAATGTTTTGTCAGTTATACTGATTATCAATCTGCCGTCTCTTTTTATGCATACATGTGTGGGTGGGTGTCTGCGTGTTGGCGTGTTAAAACCTCCCCAGTTATATAACCCAACCTTGGTTTATTCAATACTTCTAGATCACACCTATAAATAATCAAAAAGTTTGAATAAATTCTGACACGAAATAAAAAATTCTTTTCAATTTATTCCCTGCTATTATGCATGAGGCATGAGATAAACAGGAATAATTCTTCTTGACTGTCAGAAATGTATAGCAGGGAATAAAAGAGGAGATTTTATGAAAAAACGAATAATAAATCTCTCTTGTTGATTCTTTTTCAAATGGGGATAAACTGAATGATTCAAAAGTATGATAACGGATATTCTCCCAGTTTTTTGTGATGTGAGCTATTTATGAAGAGAAAATGTATTGTTCACGTTTCCTGGCCACTTGATATCCATGACGTTCGTAGCTAATAGTCTTTATATCCGCTCATGATATTGAAAAGCTTTTGTCGATTATAAGCAAACCTAGCTTTGTCGATTTTATAACAGCAGTGATTACTCTTCTTTGCCAAGTTACGTGTACTAGATTATCTATCGCTTGCTACGCGAAGAGAACTTGATTACTAAAACTAAATTATTACTTGCAATATGTTTCTACAGCTTCAAAGTTAGTAAAAAAACGGGAAATTGTTTGAACCAAAAATCTAACAGTCTGCGGTATTATTTATTGAAGATCAATGGAGAACAAGTGCTTTTTTGTGTACATGAACTATATTTCGAGTATTAGACATTTTAATCAAAAACTAGTGTAAAAAGAAAAAAAGTTTTTCTTAAATATAGTTCATTTCCCCCCCCCAAAAAAAATGGAGAAAATTCAATGTTCACAATGCAGTGACGTATTGTTAAAAAAGAACTATAATACTCATATCAAAAGTAAGCATCCTCATCTTAGAACTGAAGAAGATACAGAGCCTTCTACAAAAAAGCGAAAATTAGCAACTGTTAATTGTGTTGTATGTAATGAGGAAATATCTAAAAAACATTTTGATCGACATATGAAAGATATGCATTCGTATGTACCAACGAAAAGTGCCTTATGCCGGACATTCGCTGATTATGAACTTGCTAATAGTGACAGTGGAGATACTCACTCTTTTCTCGCTTCTATAGAAAAAAATGCGTACATTTTTTGGAGAAGCAAGTTAGTGAATGTGATAAACTTTTGAAAATCAATTTTATTTTGAGTGCTGATTTTGTGAAAATGAGTGGAGAAACACAGTGTTTCCCAGTACATAGTGGTAATAAGTTATTTTCAAAATCTGCGGTTGTGGGAGAAACTATTAAAGAAATATTGGAGGAATTACAGGTAAATCAAGAGGACAGAGCGATTAAGGGTTCAGGCTGGTCCTTATCCTCTACTATTAATAATAAACTTGAGGTGCATGTTAATTCCTTTAATCCAATTAATCCAGATGGCATCCTGCGTCGTGCCATATTAAACTCCCTAAGTTTATTAAGAAGAAACGAGCTATTCTTAACATTAAAAATGAAGATCAGAAATGTTTTTTGTACGCTGTGCTAGCTAAACTTAACCCCGTTGATTCAAAGAAAAATGCTAATAAAGTTTCTCACTACAAGCCTTATGCACATGAAATACTTTCCATTTTTGAGAATAATATTAATTTTCCTGTAAGCCTACATGACGTTCCTAAATTTGAGAAGCATTACAACGAAATGTTTCCCAATGCTCCAATTTCTATCAATGTGTATGGTATAGATGATGAAAATGAAAAAGTCTTTCCCCTTCATATCAGCAAACATCAATCTAACGGAACTAGCATAGACTTACTGTGTGTGAAAAACGAAACAGTAACAACAGCATCAACATCATCAGCATCAACATCTCTGATAACGATTACTCATCATTACTGTTTAATAAGAAATTTTTCTTGTTTAGTGAGGAGTCAGGTTACTAGTCACGAACATCGTTATTATTTCTGCAGACGTTGTTTATACCACTTTATAGATGAACATAAACTAACGCAACATGAAATTTTTTGTCGAAAACATGAACCAACTCGCGTCATTATGCCTGTTCCTGATTCAGTTATTAAATTCAAAACTGACTCCTCATTTTTAAAAGCAGATGTTGTAATAGTAGCGGATTTTGAAAGTTTTTTGAAGCTTGTGTAATGAACCTCGAGGAAAAAAATCAACTAATATTCAGAGGCATGAATTGGCTAGCTACTGTTACAAAATTTGTTGGTCGGATGGAACCTCAACGTAACTTCATTTACATAAAGAAGATAATGTAGCACAGCATTTTTTAAAAGGTTTGCAAACAGAGTTAGAAAATATCGTTCCTAGATTAGAACAAAATTTACCCATGAAGCCTTTAAGTCCTGAACAACTTTCTCATCACCAACAATCACAGGAGTGTACTATTTGTCACAAAGAATATACTGAGGATAATCGAAAGGTTCGACATCATCACCATTTAACGGGCTCCTACCTCAATCCTCTTTGCAATAATTGTAATCAACAAGTAAAAAAAAACAAAATTTCATAAGTTGTTTTACACATGGGTTATCTTCTTATGACTTACATCTCTTTGCCAAAGAATTAGGTTGTATTCCAGGTGATGTAAAGGTTCTTGCCGAAAGTGATGAAAAGTATATTTTAATTTCAAAGTGGTTCCATCTCAAAAATGGTAGAAAATTTGAAGTAAGATTTTTAGATTCATACCGGTTTTTGCCATACTCTTTAGATTAATTAGTAAAAAAATTAAAGCCGGAAGAACTGAAATACACTTATGCTCATTTCCCTGATGATGTAAAATTTGATTTAAGTAGAAGGAAGGGTATTTTTCCTTATGATTATTTTACTGACACTTCGAAATTTAATGAAACAGAACTACCTCCTCAAACAGCGTTTAATAAAATACTTAAGGGTAGTAAATGCAGTAATGAAGATTATTTGTTAGTTCAGCGAGTATGGGAAACATTCGATTGCAAATCATTTGCAGATTTTCATGATTATTATCTAACCACTGATGTTTTGCTATTAGCTGATGTTCTAGAAAATTTTAGAGAGGCGTGCGTCAACTCATATAAAACTGACCCAGTTTTTTCATACACATCTCCAGGCTTATCCTGGAAGGCAATGCTCTACAAATCAGAAATTGAATTAGAATTATTTACAGATGTTGATATACACTTGTTTATTGAAAAATCAATCCGTGGTGGTGTTTCTCAATGTAGTTTAAGGCATGTCAAAGCTAACAGTGAGTTTCTCGGTAGTAAATTCGATCCTCAAAAAGAAACCTCGTTTGTAATGTACCTGGACGCTAATAATTTGTATGGCCATGCCATGAGTATGCCTCTCCCCTATGGAAAGTTTTCATGGGATCCAAGACCAGAAAATTGGGATTCGAACAAAATTCAAAATTATCCCGACGAAGATGAACGAGGTTTCTTTGCAGAGGTAGACTTAGATTATCCTGAAGTGTTACATGATGATCATAAAGATTACCCTCTAGCCCTGTCAATGATTTCCCTCCTAACGGAAAAAGAACGAAAATTTCTACTTACGCTAAATCCGAAAAGAAACTATGTTGTCCATTTTCGATTGCTAAAATTTTATCTTGCTCGCGGTTTAAAACTTGTAAAAGTACTCAGAATTCTATGGTTTTCTCAAACGAAGTGGCTTAAGCCTTACATAGATCTAAACACCAAGCTACGCACAGAGTCAACAACCGATTTCGAGAAAGATTTTTACAAACTTCTTATCAACAGCGTGTTTGGGAAAACCATGGAAAATGTGAGGAAGTATACCGATATAAAACTTGTTTTTGATAAAAGAAAAGCTGAAAAACTCATTGCAATGCCGCAATTTAAATCTAGAACAATCTACTCAGAAAATTTTGTACTTATTCATATGCTACGAAAATTCACGAAATTAAACAAACCTGTGTATATTGGAAGCGGTATTTTAGATCTTGCTAAGTTGGTAATGTACAAATTTCATTATGAAGTGATGAAACCTCAATATGAAGATAAGCTTACTGTTGTTTACACCGACACGGATTCGTTAGTCTATCATGTTATTTGTGAAAATTTCTATAAAGATATGCTTGATTTAATAGACTATTTTGACACATCGAATTATCCTGTAAATAATCGATATAATATCCCATTAAGTAACGAGAAAGTACCTGGTAAAATGAAGGATGAAAGGAATAGCTCTTGAAGAATTTATAGGACTACGATCGAAAGTATATGCTATGAATACAGTAGAAAAAAGAAACAAAGAGGGTTAAGGGTGTGAAGAAAAATGTTGTGAAAAATGAGATTACGATTGATGACTTTAAGAAGTGCTTGTTTTCTGGTGAACAATTAACGAAAGAGCAACATCAAATTCAATCACGTGAGCATATACTTTCGACTGTAAAGCAACAAAAATTAGCTTTAGACCCCTATGATAATAAACGTAAAATTCTTGATTGTAAGATACACTCATTGCCATGGGGTCATCAAAGAATTGTAAATAATGATGCTGAAATAATTTGTGAAGTGTGTGTTCAACCCTCAACCTCTAAATGAGTTGTATTAATTTTCATTTGTGTAACAGTTAAATAGTTGGTAAGGTTTGTACATAGCTTTATTAAGCTTGTTCAAATGTTAATAAAGCACAATCTGTGTGTTCTTTTAAAACACTTTTTTGATTTTTCTATACGTTCTAATATAATATAGTTTATTATTATTTATTATGCCTACTGATTTATTTGGATTCCCGCGATATAAGTCGCATGAGCATGAAATATTATCAGATTCACCTTCCAACATCAATGAAAACCAGCTAACAGTATTAGACCAAAGAATTAAAATAATAAAGGGTGAAATCAACGCACTACGAAATACTTTATCTTCAAATATTGAAACTGAAATCACAGAAGCTCAACAACATTTACTAGATCTACTTCAAAAACTTGATAATGAGTTGAAAAGTGTTATTCTTATGTATTCACAGCTAGTAAATAAAAATGATTTTACCGAAGTTCAAAATATTATAACGACAATTCAAAATGAAGTACAATTCATAAAGAATCAATTCATTACAAATACTGCAGCACAAGATCTAGTCGATAATTTGAATAAAAAGCTTACAGAGTTGCAAAATACGATTAATGATCTTCAAACAGCTGTGAATATAATAGAAAATGCTCTTCAAAATAATCCCTCTCAAGAAGATCTTCAAAAGATGCAAGAAGTTATTTCGATTCTACAAAATGAACTTAAAACTATTACCAATGAAACAAATAAACTGCGTGATGATCTAACCAACCTACCTGTTTATAGTTATGTATCGGAAATTAGTAGAAAGCTTGGTGAGTTTGAAGCAATAATTAATAATATATCGGAACTCACGAATATTCAAGTTGAACTAAAGAATCTACAGACTGTTGTGGATAACATTCCTACTGAGGTAAATAATTTACAGGAAGCACTTGCAAAATTAAATAAGAAATTAGAGAGTTTTAATCTTCCTACAGATTTAATTAATCTTCAGCATATTGTAAGCACCGTTCAAAGTGATTTAATTGAAATTCAAAAGAACACACCGAAACAATCTGATATCGAGAGTATACGTAAGTCTTTAAGTGAATTAGCCACAAATCAAAATCAAAATGAAACAAAATCAAAATGAAATAAAATTAAAATTAACTGCTCTCCAAGAAACTATTAACACACTTCCAACTCCGCAAGAAGTAGAAATAATTAAAAAGACGATAACTAACATTCAAACTGTAATCGAAACAACCGAAAACCTCCCTGAAGTAATAGACAATATTAAAATTCAATTAAAAAACCTTCAAACTAGTATAAGATTCCTTCCGACATTAGAAGATCTTTCTGGTATACAAGAAGTGTTAACTAATGTTCAAAACGAAGTTAAAGAAGCAATTCAAGAACATTCAAAATTCATTTCTGTTCATGGGGTTAATGAAATAGTTAGCGGGTTAAAGAATATGTTGAAAAGTTTAGAGGATACAGCAGTAACGCATAACTCATTAATTGCAAATATTCAGAAACAAATCGGTGACCTAGAAACGAAATACACTTCTGTGAGTAATTCTCTTAATAACTTATCTAAAAATATGCTGATATTAATGACTTTCGTAACGTAGAAGCATCAATTGCTCTAATGCCTACAGTGACTCAACTTTGGGAAGTACAAGATAGTATTAAAAATTTCATATCGATAACAGACTTTAATAGCAATAACGATGAAATAAAGAATGAAATTATTGCAAAACTGAAAGACTTAGAAGATAAATTGAAAAGCGATTTGTATAGAGCCATATACGCTAAAACTAATGAATTGTTAACATCAATACGCAACTTACATAGTGTTCAATTCTTTACAATTTATTCAATACCTACTAAAGAACGAGACTTCAAGCTTGGCAATGTTAGCGGCAAAGTGTATTTATTTAATATGAATACCCCATATTTTGAAATTCCTTTTTTGGGTAAGCTAAAAATTATTGGTTTTCATTGGTTTAAGAAAAATAATAAAGAGTTTCCTATTGTCGATATATATTCAGCAAGCGGTGGACAAAAGTATGGCAATTTATCACTAGGAATACATGAGGGTAGTAGAGTTCCAGATGCTCCATCTGAAGACGAAATTTTACTTCATGAGTTCGATGTTGTAGAAGGCGATATACTTGTAGTTCGATCTGATAAATTTTCACCTGCCGAATATCCAATAAGTATTGATTTGATCTTTATTGCTCAATTGATTTCTCGATCTTTAAATTAGTTCTTAATTAATTTTCAATAGAATGAATAGTAGATTAGCCATTCTTGAAGAACTACACAAACCCGCAAGACGGAATTATAGGCGAATACCTGTTGTAACCAAGGGTATACATGATTTATGGCAAGCAGATTTGGTTGAAATGAACTCGGGAAACTTGAAAGGTTTAGCTAAATTAAATAGAGGGTATTCTTATCTTCTAACTATTATTGACACTGTTAGTAGGTATGCATGGGCTGTACCAGTTAAAAATAAAACCGGGAAAGAAGTTA
>JAGDQP010021708.1:7995-31404 GCA_022664845.1 Lepisma saccharinum | reverse complement strand
TTTGGCCATTTTAGTAACTAATGAGTTTAGTCTGTCTCAATTCTAGTTGTCGTTAGTTTTCGAATATCCACTAGCATCCATGCTCCTGTCGGGATTTGAACTCAGAGCCTTAAAGACACTTAACTTACCCATCATACAACACAACTACGCGATCTGTATTGAGGGATACAATTGAATGTATGGTTGAAGGCGAAGATGAAGAAAACGAATGACACTTCTTGACATTATAAAGTGCTTAAACAAACACATTTCGACCAAGGAAGGATTATCTTGTGTTGAAACGCCTCATGCTGTAGACAGAACACTCGTTATAATGATTGTAATAAACATAGTAACTTCAGATCACTATTTAAGGATGATCTGTAGAAGTATAAACCTTTAGACAAGTTATACAGCGGTTTCGGCAGCCTAGGAAACTAGGAAAATGGCTGGAGTGGGGATAGAATCAGTGATAACATTCATCAACTGAGGTCCAGAAAGCCGTAAATACGAATATCTCAATACAGTATCAGCAGAAAATGTCATGACGTCATAGTTGGATGTGTCTGATCTAATGACGTCACGAATAGTGCAAATGCTATAAATGCCCTTTTGAAAAGTGGCTTGGGTGGTAGAGCGATGGCTTACAGATTAGGAGGCCTGCGTTTTTCCTTGTGTAGACCAACATTTTTTCTTTAACAGAACATTATTGTAGTAATATTACTTGTTAATAAATATGCACTTTTGTAGGATTTTTAAATATTTTATACATAATGAAATACTGACCATGGCATCAGCGAGCCAAGTCACGTTAGTGGTCAAACAATACATCTCACATTAAAAGATCAAACATCTCCAGACTCCACGCTTCAACATCAAATTTGTGTTATTCATGACGTCAAAGATCGCACAAATCCAACTTTGACGTCACGACAATTTCTGTTAATATTGTATTGAATCATTTGTCCGTAAATTCATCACGTTCCTTGTAATGTATTGAAGAAATTCGATGGGAAAACGAATGCGCTGGAACTTCTCAGAACATACTGTCAATAAAATGTACAAGAAGGATTCACAGGTTGACTCATTTAAGATATACAAGCAATGCTTCTTTTTTTAGTGCTATCACAAAATCTTCAATACAATTAAAATAAATTCCATGATAAGCTCACTAAAACATCAGGAAAAGTGCATTTCCTAAGAAAATAATAATATTTGCTAACTTCGATTCATTAAAATGAATTTCGCTTAGCTGTCTCGTCTCTTTCTTGCTCTGGCTGAATTGTGATGAACTTAATTCGTTCTGGGAACCATTATTTCGCTTTATGAGCGAGTAGTGACTCATTAGGAGACAGTTGGAACACCCTTGCGTCAGAGGGAGATCATCTTTATGGCATGGCATTTACAGACAAAGCAACGTTACCCGCCATTTCCACGAATTTGATAATGGACTTTCTGTCAAAATAAGGGAATATTTTCATTACTCGTAGGGCTCATTTTATAGGCTACTTCCTATTTTAATTATTTAAAACTCATTTTTAATTATATTAATGTTGTTTACAAGCGTTAGAGCGTAAAGAAGGAAGTATTGCATAAGTTCCTTATACGTTGGAGGGATGAGGTCCATCGGAGAGCACTTGTTCTCGAAAAGGAATGACGATAATAGGATGCCAGAGGCAATAAATCGAAGTGTTGTTCAAGGTAAATTTCAAACTGATGTAAAGAATGCAGACCCAAAGTCATGATGAGCGGAAACATGGATTAAACGCGCGGCCTCCTTAGTGTTATTTCAAAGTTTGGTGCTACGGAGCTCGGTGCTAAGAAATTCCTCTACTAAGGTAAGTAATGTGGACTAAACTTCAAAGGGTCTGTACGTAAACGGATTACTCACTTTCGTTTTTATTCTAGTTTTGAATAGTTACGAGCATTATTGTTAAATAGTTAACTTCATATGCTTCACATCAAGTTAAACACATTATAATGCTACGTTCATTTAAGCATGCAAGGCCGTACAAAACTTATAATTTATCCGAACCACTTAATGTGATTTAAATAACATTGAGAAATAAATAAGTAAATTTTGCACTATTCAACTTCCAATGTATTTAGCGTTTACAGTGCATTTAAATAATCCGTTATTAATAGCCACAAGCTATGGCTATTATGCATTTGTGAAATTATGTGAAATTAAAATTAAACATGCAATTATATAAATATTCCAATTTGGAAATCTTGTAATAAAGGCATTTCTATAATCTTTATACCCATAAAATATATATCAATCCGCTCACCCATTAAAAGTCACTAAAAATATAATATTCTTTTGTTTTATGGAATTTTGGCTTTAAATGTTGTAGTCATCCCTGTTGATCAGATGTTATTTTGACCTAAATCCTGTAATCAGCGATATTAACTAGTGCTTGTAACATATTCCGTGAAACCATGTTATCTGTAGAATCCACTCTGTGTCACTACCTTTTTTCTCTCTCCAGAGAAATATGAGTTTTAAGCTCTTTTGTTTAGTTTTTTTGCTCAGCAGCTTTAAAGCTTCAGATGATCTTCGCCCATTCATCCACATGGTCTGGCCTGCTCGGTTTTTGTAACAGTTTATCGTGAAAAGATTATCTGCACAGTTTATGGGCAACATTACTCCCCACTCCCTCATTCTCTTCCTGTAGAACACACAAGCATATATATTCGTTAACATATGTCCTCTCTCCCACACTCCCCCTCTTTTTTTACCACCTTGCAAAAACCATTGCACGCTTAGTTTGTGGAGAGCTTACAATAACGCTGATAGTGATACATCATTGCTGTGGACGTTGTCCGCACATAACAATACAGAAAAAGTATCTTCCTCTATGAAATGCAACCGATAGATATTTATTGTACGGAGGTAAACATGAATGGTAAAAGGTTTGGTTGCAAAGATTTTATTATGCCACTTTTTTCACACATGGATCAATACTCAACGAAATATTAAAAACGAATATATTTCTACATTAAATGAACTAATTTAATGCAACCTAATGTTTGCTTTCATTTCACTCTTGCATTATTTTCACATTTTAAAATAGGAGAAAGTTGGACAAAATGGAGAGGTGGAAATTTATTTGATTGTAGTTTGTATAATAAGCAATTAACCATGATGCATTTTTCTGCAATGAAACTTACATCTTTCTGCTGTATTTCACAGCGTTTTAGTTAAACATTTCATGGCTGCTTTTGTTTTTCATAGAAATTGCATTCCGTAAAAGAAGGACTGTTTTCTCCATTTTCTTCAACCGGTTACAATATATAAATGAATAATAAATTTCATTACGAATGGAGAAACCATTAGTATAATTCTATAATTTCTGTTTGCGAGTGCAGAAGCTGTGAGGACAGTGGTATAGGAAGTAGGTTTTCAATAAATAAGTCACCGTAAAAGATAGATATCAAATGTACTTTCAGTTTTGATCTGTTATATGAAAACTGGAAAATAGCTTTGAGCATTTAGAAAATAATTATTCTGTTTGTAGTTATATAAAAAACATTTTAATTGTTTCAGAAACTACATACTTAGAATCTCAATACAAGTAGCGAGTCCCATTTTGTCCAACAGCTTATCTCCCCATTTCTTTCGGACTGGCTAAGTTTTTAAGATTTCAAGATGACTCTGCTTGACAAGTTGCATAATGTCAAATGAACTGTCATGATATTACACGTAAATAACTGTAAAATGAGCTACTTATATTTTGCAGTATACATTTAAAAAATTCACATACGAGCAACAAACTTGATGTAAAAATACTTCTAAGCGCTGAAAAATTATAAATTTTTAAAATCAATTTGCTCGAAGTTAACGCTATCCATGAAATCAGCCCTCCAACTAAAGAAACTGTGTGTGTGATGCATCTAGTTAATAACGTTTAACTCCCACCTGCTTGATGAACCTATTAGTCCGACCTGGGGGTAACCCCCGTTGTTCTGTCCGATCTCCCCGTTTTGTCAAACTTTCCGCAATATCCTTCTGGATCTCATCCCAATTAGGGAATAACTCAGAAAGTTCCATGTTAGTTTCCTTTACGCGAAGACCCCGTCTGGTAACATATTATTTTAAAATGCGTACAAAGATTGGTTGCTTCAGTTTCTGTGCAGTTACATTAACTAACAGTTCTGTTAAGAACAGAAGTTATTCACTTAACCAAGCTCAATGTCATTGTCATGGGTAAGTTGCATTGCATCGTAGGAAAATTTTAGCTTTTACGAGAAGTACTAGCTTCGATTATCACTGTGAAGGCGGAACTGGTTCGAGTCCAGCTTAGAATAGGAGACGCTACCTTCAGTAAGAGCCCACTTTTCATTCCTTTTCCTGCAATATTGTCTACTGATGACGTAATCCCTCAGGCGTAACGGTTTGTAGCTTTAAGGTACTATACAGATTAGGAATGGAAAGGTTTTAATAATTCCTATGCTAGAAATGTCAGTTATTGATTAATTCACGAATCTCTGATCTCCCTCCCCAGTTTTTCGTATAGTCGAGCTCGTATTAATGCAGACTAAAACTTCAAACTTATATCTGTCAGAATCCTTTTATGCTTCTGGATTCATTATCAAAACTTTTTAGTGGAAACCCTACTTTCAAAACTAAACTAACAAAATGTCTGCATATAAACAGAAATAAGCATAAAATATTTTGTTCGATAGTAAAAATTCTATAACTGACTTCAAAATTCGATGAATCTTTTTAGGCTCAACAACAAAAGAACATCTTACCATGACCTGGCCGACTAACCTGTTTTCCAGTCAGACTGACATAATCTTCTTATAAAAAGGAAGGTTGTAAATGGAAAATGAAGTTTGAGGCTGATTTTTTAAGCCACCGCTCCAGTCCAAACAACCAGAAAAGGCTTCTTTAGAAGATCTAAAGTACGAAAATCAGAGAAGAGAAAAAGAAAGAGTTCTGATCTCGTGCTATCACAAGTTAGCAGTAACTACATTTTATGGGCAAGAGAATACTCAAGGCCGGAGGTCGATTCGGCCCATTGAGAGGATTGGCTGAAGACCCCCTCCCCTTGGAAGGGTTGGGCTCCTCTGCATTGCGTGGTTTTGCACCATAGTAGTTACGCCCCTGCTTACAGTATCTCATACGACGACTCCTGATTGCAATACTGAAAAACATTAACTGATATTTTTGTGCAGAAGCCAAAAGTTTCAAAATTGGACATACGAACAATGCAAAGAGATTAAGGAAAATACAATCCTATTTTCAACAATTAAGTGAAATAGAAATGAACCCACGTTCCCAAGTTAAATGTATTTTAGACTGTTTTCGTAAAACACGATTTGATTTAACGGTTAGGTTACAAACGATGGGCTGCAAGAAAAGTCCATAAAGGTTTTAGTTATTTTTTTAAAAAGTACGACACATTACATTGGGGGGGAATTTAATGTCAGCTAATTCTTGAAAATGAAGAAGTTCTTAAAAATCAACTTCGTTTTTAAAATCTCTGGTGATTATCATGAATTATGTTTTGCTCGGTAGGGTCATTAGATCAAAGATGAATTGTGAGAATACCAAGTTAAGGTTTACGTAGCACGGTGTCACTTTGAAATTCAATCATCAACACACAACTCTTTCTGTTCGTTTATATCTTAAAATATGGTTCGATTTCATTAAAGATAACGGTGGCTTTGGCTTCTTGCTTTCCCACACAAAATCTGAATTATAACTCGACAGAGCTTAACGGTGTTCACAAATCGGTTCTCTCGTTTTCCAACGAGTACCGAACACAAATGTAGATTAAGAGAGACATGTGTTTCACAGGCTTTGAAGCCCCATTAACAATAAAATTTAATAATACATAAGTTTTACAATACGATAGTTTTCATGCCTCTAAGCTTTTCATAAGTTGTACATCTAACTAGAGTGGAGACTTTGGGGTTGCCGAGAGGTTACCACGCTCCCTTTCTGTGCTCGTGGTCACGTGTGCAATTTCCTCCGGGTTCTATTGAAAGAAGTGCTTCTGAGTCCACTTTACCAAAACCTGTAGGTCCGGTCCTTTGAAGCTCCCCACCTTGTTTAGGACGTTAATAATAATTCAATGAAATCAACTAGCATGTAGCTTATTTCACTAATAAATAGAGATAAATTCTCTTTAAAAAGGACTGTTAGATTTAAAATGATAAAACAATGGATCGAGAACATATCTCATACGTGAGAGCCATAAACACGTAAGTCACAAATTCTGGTTTTCGAGAAACAAACTACTTCCTTTCACATAGAAACTAAAGGGACAAACTACATAAAAGACTTACTTTTTACATTTTTTAACATGTTTACAGGAAAACTCATGAAAACATGATTTGAAGCCCTCCAAATACTGTTCAAAACTGCATTTATCACGTTTTGGCCAAAATTGGACTTGAACGGTTCTGGTTCTCAGGCACAAATATAAAATATTAGACCAGCATAATGTGGATACCATAGGTTGAAATAGACAAAAATGTCGATGTGAATATCATGAGCTTTAACCCTATACCTCTCCAGTCCGGAAGTCATTATTTTAACATTGAGATAATGTATTAAGCTATATTAATTAAAGAGTTCTTCTTTATGAGAGAGAGACATAAAATATTCACGAACCAAGTATATATGTGTTACTTAACAAGCGTAGCGTATCTTTGTATTTGAGCAATGCTTAATACACGAGAGAAGACAAAAGTTTGGGCTGAATGTAAAGAAATAAAAGATAGCAGAAGCGCCTTCCAAAACGGAAATTCTGGAGAAAGCAAAGTGAGAAGAGGCGTGAACGGGAGGAGTTTTGTGAAAAGCTTTCCCTGGAAGAAATGCGAGAAAGGAAAGGAAATGAAAGCTGGGAAAAGACAGAAAACTTCATTAAACTGTTGCATAAATCTGATTTTCCTCAGCCGCGAAATTTCAGACTTTTCTCCAAACGATGAGGATTTACTGTCTCCCGAGTACAGAAGAGAAAAAGGGAACATTCCTCAGTTGGAGATTTACTTGGTGGAAACTATTCCATTCTTCATGCATAAAATGGTATTCTCCTAAATTATTATTATTTTCTTCTGGTTACTCGGGGGTAAAAGAATAGAAACAGTGAAGTATGGCTGTTAATGAACCATACGGTTAGGACGAGTAGGATTTCTCTAAGCTCTTTCGTTGGCTCCGTATTGGGAGGTCCTGGGTTTAAACACAGCAACTGGCCACCCCGAACGAGGTTGCTCCAGAGTTTTCTTGGTGCCACACCGGGATAATGATTGGAACGCAGCTTTACCCCAGAGCTATGGCCAATTTCTTTCAAATATCCTCTCTTGCCATATTCAGATTTGAGCTAAAGATGCTTAAAGGTGATACATAATTTAATTCAATTCTAGTTTTTCTGGATTGATATATGCATATTTAATGAATCAAGTAACAACAAAATGTAATATTTCAGTACATCTAAATTTGTGCAAATAATAAAACAGACCTACCCATTACTTACAAGACAGTTGTACAAATGCCAAAAAATGTATTGACACATCATTTGGAAACACATGTTCAAACTTTAGTTCTATTTATGCAGTTCAATTGCTAATATATGCTTAAATTAACTTTTTTTATAGAAGTGAATTGGAACTGTTTAGAATTCCGTGATTCCAGTAGTTTTTTAATGATCTGAACTAAAATGAAAGTCTGTGTTAATTTAACTTCTTGTCTCTGTTATATGTGAATTTATATCTTCACATTATAAAAACGCGTAAATTTGTTAGTTTATCATCACAAAAAAATACGGCACTGAATTTAACACAGCTTAGAGCAGACTTTGTGCTAATCTGTTATTCAACATTCTCTGTGTCGAAGTGATACACCAAGTGTGTTGAATCCTACCCATTAACTTTCCTTGTTAGTTAATGTCAATGTTTTTCACCTTAACCAGACGTTGATTCCTTTTACGCTTTCCACTTCTCACATTAATCATAATGTGTACTGCAGTTAGTAGTAGTAGAATATAGTACAACAGAAACTAATATCCCTAATCTATGATTTTTTATTTAATTCCATTTATCCAGATATATTCTATGGCTGAGGCGGTAACTACATACTTTAGCTCCCAATAAGTCTGAGAGATATCATCCAGTTGCGAAAGCATTCCTTAGAGAATAGGATGAGGAAGGGAGCCATCAGCATGTCTCAACTGCTTCGTTAAACGGAGGAAAATTCTGGAATCCTTCGTTCAGGATGGCCGCAGCAAGACACGAATATATGTATTTCCCGACTGCTAATCTGAAGTTCTCTCTTATTGGAATGGTTAGTAATTTTGAGATAAGGTGATTTTAGTATTTCGTTGATTTCTTCATTTTGAAATTAAGGAAATTACAGTAATGAAGGACTTGATATTGACATAATTTCATTGGGTCCAAACGTAATACTTTTTAGCATTGTCTTGTAATCATGAAGCTCAATTTCTTTATAGATAAATGTATTTGTTTGTATGATGTCGTTCAGCTGTTCGTTTGTGTAAATAATACTCCCAACTTCGTTGTCTTTGTAGTTCTTCTGTTTAGGAAGGAGACATCCTTTGTAGCCAAGAAAGAAAAACAAAGATTCATGTTCGATGTGGAACAGAACAGATAGGGTTACCAAGGAAACAAACCCAGTCCCTCGTGAGATGTATCCCCGTCCCCCTCCTCCGAGAAACTCTCACTGAGATGGGAAAAAATGGAAGAGAGTGTTCCAGCGTTTCTTCGGAAACAGCTTCTGTTGCTCTCGTTGTGTGTTTAGCATTGAGTGGAAAAGGCATCAAGCCAATATGGAAGAAAGCTTTCGCAATATCTGGATTCTTTTAATGTATTTTCCAAACAAGATAAGAAAATAATCCTCAATTTTTGCTTTCTTTTGCCTCACAAGTCTGCATGCTTTATAACGTTGCTTTCATACTTCTTGGATTTCCAAGCTTTTGAATTCTTTCTATTTTGAAAACATCAACGAAACAAAGTTAGATTTGATTACCTTTATTAGCACTTGTGTGAATATTTTGGACTTAGATCTGTTTGTTTTCTTCTCCTGTAAACACTCGTAATGTAAATGTATTGTACTTTATAATTGGATGATATAATACTACCACTTTGGTTAACTTTAATTTTATTATAATATTTTTATTGCACTTCTTCGTTTAATTAAGATAAATTTTATTAACATGTGACAATTATTATAATGCATTGTTTGCTTCGGTAATGTGGCCTCGGACTTATAACTGAACAGCTACTCCCACTGGGTGGGAGGATGGTTTGTTCTGTTTTAATGTATTTGAAGAGCTTGTTCACAGTCATATTTCAATTTGTTTCACTCAAACGAAATTATTTTAGTTATTGACTTCAAATTTAGGTTTCATATTGTTCAAATTGACAGGGAAAATTTAGTTATTTTCTATTCTTCATTTGAAATTCCTACCAGTAAAGTCATCTACATGGTGTCTGTCTAAGTGATTCTGTCCAATGCCAAATACATATTTTTCGGTGAACAAAACAGGAAGGTAATAATAGGCAAGGACAATCCCGGATTGACGTCACGGGACTATGTAAAATCTAAAACAAACTGTAATGATGGCTAAAAAACAGTCTTCGAACGCACTAGATTTACTCATAATCGATTATGAAGCCCAGATATCAGAGAAACATAACTGGACGGCAGGGTCTGAAAGGCTATTGGCGAATATGATTGCATGCCACTAACAAATTTCTATTAATTTTCTTTATTTTCTTGCATGTTTACAGTGCCCTATTAACATAGTTACTAAAATAACAATTGTATGGGCGATATTAGATTTATAGTCTCACATAATTGTACACATTGTAAGTGAAATTGCAATTTAATGAAATATTGTAAGGCCAGAAAGAGGATTTGAACTAGCGGTTCAGTTTGAACAATCTTAGTTAATATAACCTAAACAAAGTTTCCTAACAGAACTCAAATCATGCGAAACCACTAAATTTACTCCAAACTAGCAACAACGGTAACCATGATACTTGTAATTTGGAATACGCTATCATAATATTCTCTGAGATCTGTAAAGTGAGCTGGCATAAAATACCCTCTTATTTGAGCTCAGGAAGCTTCTACTCGTTTGCATTACAACAACAGATAAACACAGTACAATAACAGATAAACACCGTGATCAACTTTCGTTTATATAACTTGTTTCTTGTACTTACTGGACTATGACTTCTTAGATATGGAGGAGAGACTGAAAGGAAAAGAATATAAATAATTAGATTTACATGCCCACACGATGGAAATATCAGTAATATTTAATGGATGACAAGAAACCTTCTTGGACAACAAGGAACAAATATATATAAACGTACTTTATAATTATCGTTGTGAGATGAAATGTATCCGATTGTAAGGATATGAATTTTGGGAACCAACTTACACTGAATGAGTTCTATTATCTATTATGAATGAACATAATAATTTTACTTAGTAATAATTTAATAACTATGGGACAAGTTCCTTTCGTTTACGGTTATGTCACTTGCATGATTCAATTCTATATGCTAAACAGACATAACATTCGGAATAAACACGTCGTCATTTGAAGGACTGGGTCTAGCAATGGTTAAGTTTTCATGAGGAGCTTACTACTTGAGCCCCTTTTTGTGTATATTCTTTTGTTGTTTAAATGTTGCTTTTTTTTACTTTTAAATCTTTAGTTTTTAATATTTTCTTAGAACTGCTATGTTCTGTAAATGTACGTGAGTAGCCTTACCTTTGACCCTCGTGCAAACGGTTCATGGGTTGCCGGCCGGGTGGGTGAGCGGTCTGCGGCGGTAGGCTATCAGCTCGAGGGTGCCGGGTTCGAGTCCCGGCAGGGACATGGGGTGTGGATTTTAACAGCTAAAGGCGAATCGTGACGGGCCGAAGTCCAAAGTTACTAGACTGGCCCATATAAAAATAAAGTTTACCAAAGTTTAAACGGTTCATGGGCTCGAAGGTACCTTCCCTATCCCTGTTGTGTCTCCCTACTGGTGGATAATTTTCCTTAGTTTAGGTTATTTAAGTTTATTTATTGGTACGTTTCTTTTATCTTGTTTCCCAAATTTATGGTTTCCGGCTTCCAGTTCCTTCATTTTTATAGTTTTAGAACATATTATTCCCCTTCTTCCTCATCTTTTTGTGCCACGGTCTATGATTGGTTGATTATTGAGGAAGAAAGATAAATGGTTGAATCGGTACTCAGTGTGTTTTTCCCATCATTTAAATGCGAATTTGAGAATATGATCGATGGTCTCTCAGAATTGTTTCTAAGTTCTGCAGAATTAGGTAAGCTAAAACCATTATTGAGTAAGAAAATTGAGGACGAATAATTCCAAACTGAGATAAAATAAACGCAATATATAGCTTCTTCTGCCTCTGCTCTACAAGAGGACAGTCGTATTTATTACATCTTGTAGCTAACTAACTCTATGCCTAACGGAACTCGCAAGATCATCGCAGCAGTAACAGACGTTTGCCATTGGATTCCATCCTGAGCAAGGTGAAGCCAGTTTTCATCATAAACATCTCTTTCTCGAAGATTCCTTCTAATATTGTTATCCCAAAGACACGTAGGTATTCCCAGCAGTCTCTTTCCCTCCGACTCACCAATACCAATAGAATATAATCTTCGTTTCCACCATCTGAGCTAAACGGCCTTGAATCTCCAACTATCCCGGCAATCGGTGAAGTATACACCCTAAAATCTTTGTATTTGTCATTTATATTTTGAAGCAATATTTAACTGAGAAATCCTTCAACATGTCTGCTCCTGCCGTTGGTCCATGAGGTTTCGTGAATTCGAGCTGGCTCCTCACGAAATTTTAGAAGGACATTTCAGAACGTTAATTGAATGTTTTGATTGATGAGATAACGATGAGATAGAGGAAGTTTGACTGCGCGAAGTAGCAAAAACATAACTTGTTTAATATGAAATCTAACTATACAAGCTTTAAAAATTCATAGCTTTATAAATTATTTCGAAGGAACTCGCAGCTTGAAAAGTTTTTCCAATGTTCAGACGGTGTGAAGTTAATTCCGATTGCTTTGTAAATAATTATGTAGAGTATATTCTAATTACAGTGAGAGAGTAATTGACTACATTTATTTTTTTCATTCTAGTTTGGCTCAATTGTTTCAACCAACAAATTTAAGAAAGGATGAAGACAGGAGATTCAACTAATTTTGTAATGGTATTATGTTGATCTGTAGATATATTTACATGTAATTATCGGAGATACCTCCTACGTTCTTACTTAGACTTTTCTGTAAATTTCGGAATATTACTTTAACCTCTAAACACCCAGAGGAATCTAGAAAGAATACGATACAGAGTATTATGCATAAAACTTTAATATTTTATTAATCATGCTTGTGTGAGACATGTTTGCTTTAAGAATCCTAATGCCTTTATCATTCTTTCAGTGCGTACTTTTTTCCATCCCTCTTTAAGGGAGAAATATTTTGTAAGAGATTGAGAGGTGATATATGAGTGGTGCGTTGCTTGCAATAGGTATAAATTAGCTTCAATTTCAACGTACATAACATGTAAAATTAAGATATCCGTTCGATATTGGTGTAATACCAATAGGCATGATTAACTTGCTGCTATATAAAGATTGTCATTTACATGTTCAAAGCAAACTTTTCATAATTTAGATAATCAATGTATTAAGTTTTCCCGTCACTTTATGTTTTCTTATTTTTTTCTGTCTTTTTTAAATTATAGAAATTGTTCTGAATACACTTTTTACAACGTCTAAACCTTTTTGTTTGTTGAAATTTTCTTTCCTAGTTCTCAAATATGTCATCTATCTTGCTTTGGTCATTTGACCACTACAACTTATATTTGTTCATAAATTGTGTAAACCATTTGAATGACACTATAGGAAAGAATACATTAAAAATTTGAAATTGTTTTAATATGTATTGAATGGAATAATTTACATATTCCTGGCAACAATGAAGACATTAGTGAATTCACTGAAGAAAAATTGGCAAGAATTCTTCATCTGATGTTGGAACATTTTCTGCTTGATATCCGAGAGATAGAATGGGATAGTCAATGCGAGAAGTGTGTGTATGGGAGAAAGAGAACGCCAGAGAAACTGATGTGAAGAAGGACGAAGAAAGAAAGGAGAAGAAAAGCGGAAAATGGAATCGTTATGAGGGAGGAGGAACAATGCTTGAGAAGAAGTTGAGACAGACAACTTTTACAGGTAGAAATAAGGAAATGGTTTCGAGGTTCCATTTTTATTACGTCTTTCTTGTCCCGCAGGACAAAAAGAATTATTGATCCATGCAAGATAACCACCTGAAGAAGAACATTAGAAAGAAAATAAAAATTAGAATAAGAAAAAGGGATCCCTTTTCTAAAGTGAACTGCTTGCGGAGAATAACATAATACTTTGTTTATTTGAGGAAAGAGAATTGGGAATAAAGCCGTTGGATGGAAACAAAATAATTATCTTTAATTGCGAAGTCGTTTTCCTTCCAGTTGTAAATCCGAAATGAAGAAAATCAGCAAAATATTCAGGAACATATTTTCGCAACTATAGGTTAATGATCTTGATTAATCTACGAGTATGTTGGTATTTATTAATATCTGTTTATATCGAAAATGTAAATGCAGTTTACGTAGTTGCAGATTAAGGTTAGATCTTGAATCAGATTCCTTAATGACTGTTAAAATAACAATCTGAATACATTGAAAGATAATTAGAAATGTTAATTTCGATATTTTAGAGCTTGAAACCTTTGAAACATTGAGATTTGTTTGGTACTCTGACCTTGTATTTATTTATTAACAAGAACCCAGATACAGCACTGATGATCATTTTATACTGAGTTGTCTTGAACTCTTGAAATGGTAATGAACCTTCTTCTCCGAAAGTTTGAACTCCCCATACTTGAATTTGTAGGAGCGGTATTGCAATGTTGTGCAACGAAAAGTAATACATCAGAGATCTACAGAGGTTATCTATCGTTATATACTTTACACTATCTTTAAATGGACATTCAGTAAAATAAGAGCGTGATTTGAAGGCACTACTGTCGTCTGTCATCCAGCAGGAACACTTGTCAAAATCTTTTATTTTTTTCTTTCCAAATATCGATACATTGGACTCATGAACTTCAGTAGCATGACATGTAACGTACGACAATTAATTATGGTGAATTCGAGCTCTCTGTAGCTTATTTACAGAAGGTGTTGCCTCAGATTGATATTCTACTAAAAAGACATAAATTTGGCACAATATAACACGATAAAGAAATAGCTCTGATTAATTACAGCTGTTGCTTTTGTTTTGATGAAGTTCAAAATTATGAAGATGCTACTTTCACTCACTAGTGGTACATTTATTTCTCCTGTATCAGACAGCTGACTAGTCTTGAACCAAGATTAAAGACTGATCATGACTCAAATTAAATGAAGAGCTAAGATTCCTCTCGAAATGACTGTATGTTTAGGTTTCGTCATAACAGCTTCCATTGGACTGTAAGACTGTAAGTTGACTACAAAAGAACAATTAACTTCACATGCCCAAATGATAGCAGGTGCAAGGAGGGTGTTGTTACAAGGTGGACCAGGGGTGTGCTCCAATTAATTTAACAAAGGACTCGGAACAAATAAACATATTTTACAAGCGGCTCGCCCAAGCCCCTGCGAGGCCCCGGCAGAACACCCCTGAAATGGTCAACGGGATACTCCATGTATCTCGTGTTTATATGAGAGTTTGTGAATTCTTACAATTTGAATTTAAAATGTAACATTATTACTTCTAGAATTGATGAAATCTGATACACTGGTAGTACCACGTTAACTCGATTTCGAAGTCACTAAATATTTAGATGTCTACGATGACTCGTTATAGTGTAGATAAAACAGCAACTAAAAAATATTGTTACTGTTCTTACAACATATCTATTATTGCACAATTCAGTAAGCGATATCTTTATTGTACGACTCTATGCAACCTTTTGTTAAGCACGTAATCAAGACGTTAGAGTGGTCTGCCTCTAAGCCTTTGTTACTATGTGAAGCCAATATATTACAGTATTAAATTCACTGAGTTAATGTAGTCTGCTACCCTGTTATGCCACACATTCCTCTACTCAATACATGCTTTAAAACATTTGCTATCACGGATCAAGTTTATTTTAATGTTCACAATTTTTGTACTCGCTTTATATTATTGGATGGTGTTACATCAACAAAACAAACAAACACTGCTATGACACGCCGACATCTTTCTTGTTTTATCTACTTTAAGACACAATGCCCATTTATGTACAAGGGAAAAAAGATGAGAGTTTATAAGAAAAACAGAAAGAACGACTTTTAAAAAATGTTAGTAAGCGAAAGATCGGTATCAGTGACGTCCTTCGTTATAAGGCCTGGGACACTAAATCCCTGAGATGTTGAGAGAAGGGATGCCTTAAGGGGGAGGATGAATAAGATGAAGGAAAGGCTGATGTTTTGTTCTTTCCTGTCACATCCATGTGATAACCAGAGAATCAATGGCGTCAGAAGGTCCGCTATCAGAAGAAGACCTCCATTCTTCATCCTTCTCTATTTCTCTCTTCTTTCAACGTCTTTCGAGCTTCGTTTTATCACCTGCCTTAAATAGCCGTCGCTGAATATGTGTGTGTGTGTGTGTGTGCTTGTGAAGATATTTCAACGAAACACAGTCAGGAATGTAGATAACAAGATCTCTATATTCGTCCATTCCAATCCTAAGCAGGGCACAAGCAATGGGATTGTTTCAGCACTAAACTACTGAAATAAACCATTATGAAATATGTGTATGTAAGTTAGAAATATATGTTACCACGATTGAACTACGTACACAAGTTTAATCGATCCTGTTGTAACATGTACTTATTAAATATAGAAACTGCTGATAAGATAGCTCAACTGCATATATGTAGGCATACGGATCGGCCGTCCAAATGTATTGGGAAAAGTTCTTGACCTTTCATACTTTAGGAAGAATTAACCGACATAAGTAGAGATAAATTATTTCTGAAATAAGATATCATGTTTGGCAGTGATTTCAGCATTTATTCCTATTACTTCTACTTTACCCATCATAGAGGTGAGAGTTTGATCTAACCCCGCCTTAACTCAATGCACTATCTCAACATCTCAACAATCAGAAGTTTCAGTCAGAATGTCTCGTGTGAGTAGGACACAAACGTGGCTCACCTTCTGACTGTTTCTCCACACATACCACGAATCCATTAGACCACGGAAGTAAGTAAATGAATGGAAAACTCACAAAATAGATATACTAATTACTTTATGCGACCGCATTAAGTGGTCACCTTATCAGTCGTTCACACTTTATCGTCGTTTTTGTTCAAATTTAGTACACAAACATTTCATTCGAAGTTCTGCAAAATTTTAACTTCATATATGCAATAGTTGCAGTGTTGGGCTCTCTGCCCTCCTGATCAGAACAAGGGTATATACAGTATTTAGCATGTTCGCTACTAATTATTCCCAGAGCCGTCTTGCGCTTGTAGAAATTGAAGAGTTTCCAACAGTCAAAACAAATCTATATATTAAAAGAGTTTGCTAAATAAGGTTTTGTCCAGTCCGTCCGTCCGTTCTACTGCACCGAATTTCATCATTCTTTTTTGGTATTTTTGGATTATCACGTAGATGAGTCATCAAGAAACCGCACTCCTCTCCGTCAAGTTTGAACTGAAGGAAAAGTGTTTGAGTGTTCTCCCCTACACATAGGATAGTCTGGTTACGATAAAGGGGGAGCAGCCTCCCAAAACTGACCCGCCTCGTGGAAGCGAGTATTGTTGAATGACTCAATGACTTTTGCCAACATATTATATTCACCCCGCACCAACGGGCGGGGACGTTTGCTCTTATATTTAATAATTAATTTCTTTTTTCATGAAAATAATTTGATATATATTGATGTGGACAATTAGATAAATAAATGCGCGAATGGTAACTTTAAATCTAGTAAACATGCGCATATTGGCCTCTAGAGGTAACATATCGAACGAACAAGTTTATGTTTTTTGTCTCTCATAGTAATCACAAGTCGCACGTTGTGCCATGCCTGTAACCACACCTGTGGAAGTTATGATTTAGTAGTGTCAATGTTCAGTAAATCATAATAATTTGCTTACAGAAGCCATTTTGGAAAAATCTTAGAAAGTTATATGAAAGACATGACTTTTGTCACCTTTCAAAACAAACAGTCCTCAAAAAACGTAAACACTTGCCAGAACATTTTATTTATAATCACACGAAACACTAATTTGAGAAAATACACAAAACAACTTTTAGGGCCAACTTATTGATAACTGAAGTTTCTTCCTTGAAAACTGCTAAGTTCTCCCAAGAAAAATGGAATCCCCATGAGTAAGTTTGGGAAACGAATTGTCCCTTTACCTTCCTTAATGATTCAGTAATTCAAAGATAACGAAAAACTAGGAAAACTTGGGTTCAGTAGCAACAGAATTATCGCTTTCCGTTGGTTTGAAACGCCATTTTCTCTCGTGTTTTTACTTACTTCCTCGTACAATGTATCAGGTAAAGAGGAACGAAAGGAATGTAATATAACACTGTCATAAATCTCAAGTATGTAATTAACAATATTTCTCCAGGGAGAAATGTATTGTACTCTTGCACTGTTTTCGTGAAACTTCTTAAACTCCGAAGACAAATTGAGATTAGACAATTCAAAAAGAAAAGAAAAAAAATAAAAGAAACGCGCTACTATAAAACATCAGAAGATAGAATTGTAACTCGTTATTTCTTTTTCTCGTCATCTCCATTTACGAAACAAAAAAAATATCAGAGAGAAAAAGAAGTAAAGAGCTGAAAGCATTTTAGGATGTCTCCCTGCTGTGGCGCATTGCATTATGGTCTCTAACAGGTTCCCACCCTCATTTGCCTTTCTGGTTGCTTTAAGTGGCTCTCGTTTGCTCGAAGTTCTCTGAAACCCTTGAGTTCCGACCCCCACCCAACAGCTCCGTTCCCTTTGCTCTTTCAGAGTAACGAAACGGGGAGGAAAAAAAGTAGAAAATAAGAAATTCCTGGAGCAACAGAAACGCCTCGACCATAGAGCAAAAATACATGTACACAGAAAGAGAGAAAGAAACAGGGAAGCAAAAGAAAGAAAGCACGCTTCAAACAATCAGAAAATAAACAAAGACTTTTGTGTTACAATGTTTACTTTCTTCTTGTTCTTAAGCCATCCCACTTACTGACACTGCACAGCTATGTTCAATCTCGACTTGTGAGAGAGAAATATGGAGCGTCACCAGCTACGGGTTAATGGTACGGCAGGAAAGTTAGCACTTTGCTTAGTTTCGCAGCGAGCATGTTGTCGGGTTATTGGCGCTCAGAGTACGATATATATAAATATTTTGACAGAGTTACGGCAATCTGCTTTTCTTTTCCTTTCTTCGTTTTCCCCAAAGTACTACCTAATATTTGACCTTCTTACAGTGTAGCCAGTGTTCGTACTTCTCAAAACTGCAATCTTACTATTTTTCTTTAACGGTGTAGATCACCCCCTACATCTTGATATGAACCTTCCATTTGATGTTTTACTCATTTTAGTGGGGTATCAAAATTCTGCTTTCATGTAATTTGTCTTGTTGGCTATTTGGACTCATTGTTTTGAAAATGTGAACTTTCTTCAAATATTTTAGCGTAATGTATTCACCATATAAAACACGATCTGTCAGTGGGACATTATATTGAATTATACAGTGTAATGCATTTTCATAAAACGTAACTGAATTAAAATGAATATGACAAAAAATTGGGTTGACAGAAGTTAAAAATTATGCTTTTGAGAGGCATAAGACAAGTAAATAACTTCCATGTATCTCAAGGATTGCGTGTATCAAGACAACGGGGATGATCCAAACCGTTAGTAGCTTCTCATACATTTAATTTGTGTAGATTTCAGCATCGGAATCTTACAACTCTGTTCTCTGGAGCAGGAGCCAAGACGGTGGGTAGACATGTGATGCTAAAAGGCGTCACATATCAAGGGTTTACTTATCTCGTTAAGCACTCTTTCAGGAACAAGGACGAGTAAGTGTAGGCCTGGACATAATGTTCAGGATACCACTCTGACATTTACGTAGGTGGATTGAGGAGGATCGTGGAATTCTTCTGCCACGATGACCGGCATGAACAGGACTTAAACCTGCTCTACCTCCGCAGTGATTATACGAAGTCAACATTCGTAACCACTAGACTACGGCGGCTGGGTGACAGCTATTACTCTTTAGTAAGCTAAAAGTACGTGTACCTACTTTGATACGAAATGGCATTTGAAACGAAGACGAGATATATTGAAGTACAACCCTATTATTAATTCATGAGTTTTCATGTCCTATTCGAGCTCTTCTCCACACTCAACCCAATTTTATTGATTTTTGGAAGAACTCATAAAAGCGAAGATGGTACGAATTGTTTTCCGAAAGAAGGGCCTATAGGTCTATGGGCTCTTTTCACCGCGATCCCTATGGACAAACGAATTGACATGTTTTTATTTTGCAATTGCACCAATTTTCGTACTAATGTGATAATTCTGTAAGGAATGAGCTGATGATGAAGTTTCTGCATAAAGTGAACGTTAGCAGCGCTCTTCTGTGCATTTCGATAGATGAAATCACCAATTTGTCAGAAGTTACATGGATGAGGATCTGTGGAAGTCGAAACAACCATTTTCGCTTGAATCCTTCTTCCTGAGAACTCCTCATATTGTAATAGTAGGTATGAACTTAGTGAGGAAGTTACTTCTAGTAAAGAAAAGCGGCTCTACCTGTGACGTCAGAATTTATGACCTCTATAGATTGCCCACTTTCTAAATTCAAAATTTCTGTATTGGCTATCGTCATGTTACGTATTTCATTTTGGGAGAAGAGTGCGAGCGTTGAAATGAGACACTCTGAATCAGTTACTAGGCAATTTTCCGGAAAACGGATTACAAAAATGGTCCACTATTACGCTTCAATCCCAGCATTTATCTATTGAATCTCTAGAGAAACCAGGATGGCACGTAAATTGGAGTAGACAGCATTACCACTATTCCAGTTCTCATGACAATCAGAATGACCATTCATTGGAAATGACCGTTGCCAGTATGCGGGCTGAGTCAATAATAAGTGGAACAAACACAGGATGATTTCTTTTGTTTCTGTAGGTCATTCACATCTAAGAAAGAAAAGCATTATACAGACAGTTGTGGTGAAAGCACCATTCGAGAACTTAAAGGGTACCGAGAGCAAACATCAGTGTATGAACCAATTCTTGGCAACTGATTTGGATTTTTGTGCTCGTTTTCAATACTACTATGTTGACCTACGGACCAGCTCTTTTGCGTCGCATTCAAAATCCGATTCGTAACTGTCTTTACCCTTGTCCTAGGGAGAAGAAAAAGGAAGGAAGCGATCCTTGTGGTAATGCAATAACCATATAACATTCGCTTCACGTAACTGAAGCAAGTGTGAAGATTGCCTGTATAAACTGAGTTTGAACCGAAGTCCTAGGTGTTCAAGAACTCAGTTTTCTTATTGGTAGCAAAATTTTAAAATGTGACTTGGTTTCTTTCAAAACCGTATTCAGTAAAAAAAAAAAAAAAAAAAAAAAAAAATTAAAATAAAAATATTAATATAAAAAAAATAATTGAATATTTAATAAAAAATAAACATTTCAAACTGCATTACAAATGTGTATGCAGATAACAAAACAATATTATTTGCGTTTTAGAACAATATATATATTTCTGTTTGAAACTTTCCACATTCTTGAATTTGTTTGACTATTTTTGCCAAGCCAATATTTCTTCGTAAAAATATTTTGAGTCAGGGGTGTGCTGTGACATACATATTGATAGATTCTCTCTTAATCGTTCATCTTATCAGCGCTGAGAGGCACGTTACAAGAATATGCTTTTTCTAGTAGAAAAATAAATTAATTTCGCGCAAATTTTGGGGATATAATTAACAGTAATTATTGTGTTAGTTTAAGCAATGCATTAACAAAAGGATTCTGAGAAAATGGGTATTAGGTCTGAACCTACAGAACAACGGTTAACAAAGTTCTCAACTTAAGTTCCCGAAGGATTATCAATCGCAAGGACAAATATAATCCACATTTTAGTTCAACGTAAGTCAAGTCAACTTCAAAATCAACATTCACAGAATAATTTGGCACATACAATCCTATCGAGAACATCTCGACTTAATGCAGTTAATGTTATCAATGAATCAAAACATTACAACCATTTACTTTGTTAAAAGGAATGAAGTCAATCACCCAGAGCAGTTTAACAAGCACTGTAAATCTGACTGTGTTATATTTCTATGATCGAATGGTCATTCGTAGTTCCTTTCAACATAATATGATGGAACATGCTCTCTCGCATACATTCAAGGAGGAGAACGTCAAATGGGCTCTTTTGAGTTGGCTCCTTTTAACACTGAATGATTCAATTGATAATCTGCCTTGAATCATTACTTTTGTAACGGTTAGCTCGTCTCAACATCACTAACTATGCTTCTCTCCCTTTAGTTTTAGAAATTTAACCTCATTGTTTGAAGGTTTCTAATCTTTCGGGACCCCAGCTACCCTGGGTTCCATCTCTCCACATAAACAATGAGTGCATTATACTTTGGGATTTTGCTCAGTAATTTCACAGAACACGCATTGAAAATGATATAATTGCGCCTCAGCAAATAAATTACCAACTTTTCTTGTATATTAATACACGAAATATTTTACCGAGTAACGAGATTCTGTATAACAATCGTTAGTGGAAAGAGCAAACATTCTTCTGCGCCTAGCAATCCTGCAAATACTGCAGTCTCTTTCAACGATAGGGGTAAACCACCTGGCGACAATAATTGACAGTTTAGTGTTATTTGACGGTCCGCGAAATGGTGCACAAAGTAGGCCATTGAAGCAGGTTATCATATCAGAGATTTATAGGCTGCGTTATAGGAAGAGGTAAAAAAAGCCTTGAGAAAAAAAAACTGTGGAAAGGCTTGACTCTCTTATTTTTGTCTCCGCAATAACAAGGAGCAAAAGAGCTCTTAAAAGGCTTGCGTTATGGAAACTCCAGTGCACTGGATGTATGCCAATACGACACAAGTGTTGTACGCTATTGCGTGCTTTTACGGCTTTTTTCCTCCTTCACGAAAATGTAGCTACGTGTGTGTTTCTGAAGTGAGATGTTCAGCCTTCTTTGTATAGCAACAATGCGAGCATGTGTGGTTCTGAATGATTGATTATATTGAAAAACTGTAGACTATCTTTACTTTAAAGGAATTCCGGTTTTAGAGTTTTACAGTTAATTCTGGAGAAGAATTAGAGAATTCGTTTTAATTAATATGCAGTAGGTGCTTGCAGTGACTTACTTCTATTTTCATGAAAAAAAAATCAAACTTAATCCTTCATAATGTAATTTACCCAACACAATAGGAATTATTCATTTTATAATGTATAGATATCTCAAGTACAGAATGTTGTTCGTGATGGAGAAAAAATCAGTTTTGGTTGAACAAATATTGCGAAAACTTAAATATATAATTTTCTGGTTGAGGGTACAGGTGGTTAATAAAGGCACGTTATAGTTGCACTCAGCCGTTCGTTTAATACAATATCCAATAACATACTGCTCCCTTGTGAGAATAAGCGTAACTAATTGAATTTGGATTCATAATAGATTATCATCTCGCTTATTTTTATGCAATGATCAGAAATATTAACCTTTAGTTATTTAATTATTACGGAGCTGTCCTATTTAAAGCAAAATAATTAAAAGACTGAACAAATTAATAAATTGAAAAACATTGGTTTTTATTTTTTTTTTTAGAAAAATTCAAATAAAAAGATATCATTATACGTACTTAATTTATATTACAAGTGTAAAGACTATCTCTTGAGAGTCGATTTTAAACGATGAATTAGCTGACACTGTTTTGCCACTACTTAAATGACCAAGCTCTATAAAGAAACGTGTAATTAGGAATAATAGCCAGTAGCACACAAACGTTGAAAATATGTGGATAAAACGTTAGTACCGAAACGTTATGTTAACCTTGTAAATGTACCGAAATGTCCGCCAGTTCAACGGTTTATTCGACGTTGAATAATGGTTGAGAAGAAACGATGAAGAAACGGGTTTAGTTGGCCAAAACAGAGCGTGAATGCTCTCTATTGGTATACACACATTTAGTTTCATTTTATCCGTTGCTTTTATCACGATATACGATGTTAATGTTCCAACAGTAAAAAAACCGAGTGGCTGCTGTGGGTTTCGAACACAGGAACGTCCTGCACTTCTCGATGGTACCTCGACACGTTGACCACTTATCCAAGATTCCACCTGCAGAGGCTACTACCATTTAAC
>JAGDQP010021707.1:18824-31406 GCA_022664845.1 Lepisma saccharinum | reverse complement strand
AAATGGACTGATAGACTGAAAAATAATGAGGGTAAAATGGACTGATATAGTAACAAATGAAGAAGTATTGTTGAGAATAGGAGAGGAACGCAAACTAAAAGGAATAATATAAAAGAGTAAAACTTCTTTTTTGGACATATATTGCGTAGAAATGGTCTGCAAAGAAGAAGAATCACAAAAGGAAAATTATAAGTAAAGAGAGAAAAATCAAGAAGAAAGGTTGCAATACCTTAAAAACGGAAGAAGATTTATAGACAGATGAAGGAAGATGAAAAGCACTGAGAATAATGGAGAACCCAGCCGAATCCTCTTACACGACAGATCTAATAGACAAGTACCAAGATATACCTACCTATTATGAAGGAACTGGTAACATGGTGGTTACTCTAGTTACGAATGATTCTACCGAAGAAAATTTCTTAGCTACTTTTTCTCAAGAAGGCTGCCTCAAAACACAAGTGATTGCAGGACTTGAAGATCACATTTGTTTTAACCAATCTCTAACTTTAAAAAAAAAAAATAACAACAACACAGGAGCATGTCAAATGATTTAGAAAGTAGATTCGAACCTGACTTCTCAAGAAATATTTTACGATAACTTAGGTTAGTTCCCATCAATAGATCTATCAGTTTGTTTTCGAAAGAAACTAAAAATGACTTGCAAAGTATACATACGTTTTCTTTATTTGCTAGAATTGTGTTTGCATCTGGTCAAACAATGTCTGAAATTATAAACATACTTTGTGAAAATATATCATCATGATCCTTCCCTTCGAGGCAGACATTAACAGCGTGACACTGAAGATTATTAGTTCTTGTAATTTCCTACTTATCTCACGCCGGCGCCACTAATGTTTGCTCGCGAACATTTCATGTGTATACACTGAAATCACGTGGAAAGTTCCTATCAACATTCTCATGATTATTCGTGTACACTACATTACAGACGATCACCAGATTTATGAACACAAAAAAATAATTCGAACCTTTTTTTTGTTACTATTAAAACCTCCATCCATAAAATAATTATGCTATTTAAAACTTTGTCTTTGGAGAATGTATGTTTAAGTTCTTGGATTGTATTACAAGAAAGTGGCACACAAACTGCACTGATATGTGTTGGTATCTCAAAGTGAAATTCACATTAGAAACACATGTTTTCTATATAAAATTGAACTTCAAAATCGATCGTTATATCATGCAAGGGAAAAAGTCGGACATCTAACTACCCTAGTTCACTGATAAAATTTGCACACAGAGAATACCGCGACTGCAGAGAAGAAAATCTAATATGTGATGCTAAGCACATCCTATTTCAATGTGAAAAAAAAAAAAAAAAATCAAAGAACTCTCCAAAGTATCTCGACAGAAAATCCCTTTACAGATCTCAATAAATATCACCAGAAAAAATGGGTACATGCATTCTTGTAAAATATTTAAGATACACAACTAACCAAAAAATTAATATGAAAAAAAAAAATCCTCAACAAGAGAACAAAAATGTCAAGACACAAACAACTCAAATATCAAGTAGAAAGACTATAGCTGAGAATCTTGTTTCCAAAACGGTACCAAATCAAAATTACAAAAATTGTAGAAACGTTTGTTATACTAATGCTTCTCAATGGGAAACTTGAAAACTTTGAGATGGTTTTACGCAGGATCAAAGACATTTTGGCGACAATTATGTTTTGAATGTGTAGATCGTGGCTCTCATCACGACGTGCTTCCACCGTCTTTTATTTATTCATTTACATATTTATTATTATTTATACCTTTTGGAAACCAACTTCACCCTTCAGAAACAACGACAGAGTTGCACGAAATTAAGAAACCGACAAATAATGTATTTGTAGCCGAAAGTTGGCCAAAACTATACAGCAGTTGAAGGAAAGAAAATTTTGAAGCTTGATGGGCCACGGGAACTTTATATTTGCTGGAAAAGGGAGAAGTTAATTAAAAATAAGCCAGCTTACAAAGAATCTTGAATACAAGCATTTTTTTTTTTTAATGAGTAATTTTTTGATGTAAGTAATTGAAGAAATAGATCTCAGATCAAATTATGGTAAACCTGAAATATTTTGGACTATTTCAGTACCTAATGACATCGGCCCGTCTCGAGTCTACTATCTATTGTTTCCAAAATCCACAAATATCCAAGCCACACAGCCGGGATTCGAACCCAGAAACTTGAATACGCTGGCCTGATGCCTCAGATCACACGGACTATCGTGGTCGGCATGAATAATTATGGTCATGTATATGCATGACTATGTGATTCTATCAGCAACATTAAAAACATCTTTTGCTTAGTTGAATGTCTTACAATAGGAGTGTGTTTGGACGATTAAATACTAGTTCCGATTGTGTTTTGTCAGACACTACGGTCTCAATTAATGAAGAAATATTCGTCATTGTGAGTAATCGCGATTTATTGAACCTCGAACCTTACGTTACGTTGAAATGCCATGCTTAGGTTTGAACACTTAACATCTTTTGAGGAATACATTCCCATATACACAACTATATTTTAAAGAATTTGCAGTATTAAAAATACAGTGTAACTCAATTTATGGACGGCGCCATCGTTTATAACGGCATCTCGCCTATAGCGTTACGTATTCTGCTGTACCTACATATTCCTCATAACAGCATAAATCTCTGTTACAACGATATTCGGTTATAACAACATAACTTTTAAATCCCTTGAATGACGTTATAACCGAATTCTACTGTAGTGAAGTTATCTCGTTCATTCTGACATGGAAAGAGAAACAAAAAAAAAATGGCACGCGAAAACAGAAAAAGAAATTACTGAAGCTTTTAATTTTCTTTTATTTAATTTTATTCTAAACCTCCAACTTCCGTTAGTCTTACACTGTTTACACTACTTTGACAAAAAAGGAAGAAAAAGAAAAGAAAGACTGGCTAAAATTTGTATGCTCTGGGTTTCTGCCCGGAAGGCTTTCTATCTCTGAGTTGACTAACAATTCATTCCTTTAAAAGAAAACGCCGCCAGTCTTTTTTTAAAGTATTTTTTTTTCCTTTTTCGGTTTCCTTGTCCTTCAAAAAACAAAAATGCATTTTCATTTACTTTTGTTAAGTAAATTCTACTCCGTGGTAGGTCATTTACTGCATCATATACTGTATTATTACAAACAATCTCGTTTGATTGCAATAGAAATAACAACATCTTGTCTAGTGAAAGGCGAGTGAAAGTGTGAGTTTTGTGCTTTTGCAGTTAAATACTTTTATCACAACGGATATCTCTATAAAAAAGACAATTTCAAGTGTTACAACAACCCCGGATGTGTACTTTTTTTTCTTTATTCTTCCTGACGCAAAACTTTATTTTTTAATTGATCTGCAAATAATCCCACCTTATTATGTAGTAATGGTTATAGCGAAACTGAACAAATGATACGTTTTACGTAGAATAACTTTTGCTCTCACTTTTCCTTGCCACACAAAATAAGACCACTTTCATTGCCACTTGTTAACAATTACCTGTAACAGGGATTCTTGTAATGGAACAAACATTGTTTCCTACTTCGACACTTAACAGCTTTGTGCAATAAAATGGTATGGTTAGCATTACTTTTCCCTTTCTTCGTCTTAGTTTTAAAATCTTACAGCCTGTCCCCGATTTACGCAGGTGATTCGTTCCACAATAAATCGAAATATGCGCTTATTTTTTTAACTTATGGACCAGAAATGCTGCTATGGTCTAGGCTGAGGGATGGCCAGTACTAATCCGGAAGTTGGGAAGTGGCAGCCAGAGCGCTCAGATCCTCTGTTGAGGTACCTTACCAATATTCACCTGGCAAAACTGACGGAACCCCTGGAAAACCTCAGTCAGTATACTTGCAGTAGAACTCGAACCTACGTGTTTATCACGTGACGTTCCGAAATCCTCCAACGTAACCACTTCGAGATTGTGCTCCAAAAAAGAATCTCGCAACATGCCCTATCTACTACTTTTCAGAACAACTTCGTAAAAACCACAATAAAAGTAGACCCCCTATATAGGGATGCATTAAGACTGGTATTCTTTCGTATTTAATTGATCATGAACAGCCATTATGTGATTTATTCGTGTTATAATATTGATCGCTGCATTATTCTATATCGTTAACTGTGTTTATTCACTCATGTACAATAAGATCTGTAACAGGCTGAACAACTCAGTATATGTATAGTGAACTTACATGTAATTTGCCTAGGTTGTTTTTTACTTGAATTGAATTTTATTTATGGCCTTTACGCATCTATGTCTCAGAGAAAGGATGCGGGAAGGAGTCGGTCAGGGCCTAAGTTGAAGGTACCATCATGACATTTGCCTGGTGTGACTAAAAAAAAATGGGAAAACCTCAGTCAAGATGGACGGTTGCTCGGTTGAATTTATGAAAAGAACAATCAAAACATGTTTCACATCTCAATGGATACATCTTCAGAAACCAGAACGTAAAAGGTAATAAGAAAAAGAAAGAATATTTACGGAGGATGGGAAGTAATATGTCGCTTGTAATCGTGTCAGATTAGTGTACCCAGAGTCATCTCGCTACACTGATTACAAGAGGTTACAATCATATTTGCCATCTTCTGCATATATTCTATGCCTCTTTCTTTCTTTTTCTCATTTTCTTTTACGTGTTGATTCCTGAGGATGTTTCCATTGAGATTTGAAACGTCCAACATGTTGTGATTTTTATTTCCAAAAACAATGGAGGCGAATTACACGTACGTAAACTAAAACAAAAACTATAGTGGGCAACACGGCAGCCCCTGAAGAACTCTGGCCTGTGAGACAGCGATATTACATTCAAAATAGTATGTTACGGGGTAACGCCTCCTCGTACCCGAATTAGTCGTAAGTACATTGTACATATTTTGTACGTTTCTTCTTAAGTTACCCCGTTTTGGCACAGAGAAATACATGGGAGTTTCAGCCAAACTTGTACTGTGTTGGAATTTCGACAACCTACAATGGACTGAGGTCGGCTGAGATCTAATGATGGTACTTAAGGGGTAAATTCACTTTTTTTAATAATAAAAAAAAAAAGAGCGGCACGGAGCGTGTCATGAGGTGCATCCAGTAGTATGAGAATTCTAGATAAACCACTGAAGATTTTTTTTTTAAATAGTGTGCAAAAACCTAATCGAACAACTTAAAAGAAATTATTTAAAAAAAAAAGTATCTGAGAACATGTTTAAGGCTCAATGGACGTGGGTTTTCCCACCCTTTTGATTCTACGTTAATTATTCAAATTTCAGTGCAGGTCAACAGAAAATAACGTCCATGGAAATATAAACAAATGTTGTATCAGGAAATAATAACATGCAATCGAAGCTTCAATCTGGTAAGATGACATACACGTTAGAAGCATTAACAATATCGTAACTCTTTCCCTTCGCGCCATTATTTGGTTTTCGCCCTACAATATTCAACTGTTTACGGAAGTTGAACTAGGCGCTCTACGTAGTTCAACTGTATTTTGAGCACAGAAATTTCTTGTTACTCGATAGATTAGATTTCTGAGTATCTCTGAGCGCTCACCGCGTCGAATGCTGCCAATGTTACTGCTCGTCACGTGACTATTGGAATATAGCGCTATGAACTGAAGAACCCGAATGACACAGCGCATATCCACAAAGTAGAGGCTATCAGATTGCTTAATGATATCAATAAGCTTACTGTTCTATGGTAGAAGTAAGTAAAGGTAAAGCTTTCCCCTGTGCGATATGCACACGCCGGGCACGTGCATGGGGAATGTGGAAGTAGGTAACAAAGAAAAAATATACATAATCCCACATTAACTTACTTTTCTTTGCTTGACTATAATAATTCACAGCCATATTCAATCCACTAATGCAGCGTTCCCCAAACTATTTTCAAGTGCGGACCAATTTTATTAGTTGGAAGGTTCAAAGGACCACCTTGCACCTGCCGAAGGGCAGGCCTCGAGAACCACCTGTGGTCCGCTGACCAGAGTTTGCGGAACGCTGCATTAATAGATGAGGTCTCTCCCCGAGGGAAGAGTTGGTCTACTGCTCCCATGCTGACCAGACGTGTTGGAAGAGGAGCCAGACAGGCCCTCTTGATTTGAAAAAAAAAATCCCTTGACAGAGTCAGGAATCGAACCCGGTATCCCACGATCAGCAGTAAGCGACGGTATAAGGCAAATTGGAATGTTTCAAACTTCATTTTTAAGCATAGCATGCACACAGCACATGATTCCTGAAGCAGAGGTGTCACAAGCGCGTATGTAGACTGCTGTACCACTGATTGAATGAAGCCTGCTGCACCCAATCCTTCCTACAATTCTTGACGGACAAATTCAATGAGAACCAAATTCCCCAAACGTGTTAACAGCAGTTCTTAGCCATAAGGGAGTGGTACATTGTTGTTTAATGAGTATTAGTCCAGCCATTCAACTGAAAAAGATGTGCACATGTGTAACTCGTACGAAGAAGAGTTTGGTACCGTGTGTTACACAGATAATAAATGCCTATGTAAATGCAAAATACTTCCTTACACAAGAATTTCATATTCAACAGGATGAGGTGTCAGAACAGTATACCAGTTACTCTTTTCATAAAACTCAATAACAAAACAGTTCTATTCAACTTTCTGTTAGGCATTAGAGTACAAAACACGCCGACGAATGTAATTAGTAAATTTTAGTAAGGACTTGTTTCTGTCAACCACTATAATTAAATTATTGGAAAATAACACACCATGTCACCAACTGGTTAACTTGGCTACATCGTTGTTTACTCTTTCTTATACTTTATACTTTTACAGTAACATTTCTTCACAAGCCTATAGTCAGAGCATAGCCTAACTATCAAAGTGACGTCAAAAGTCACCATCCCCACCCGAAAGATGTAAAAATATCCTCCCAGAGAAGTTTCTCTGAAAGAAACCATGATAAATATATTAGAAGTAAAGCAAAACTTCAATCTTTTTCCTTCATATATCCCGGCCTGAGCCTTAGAAAAGGCCATAAGTAAAATTCAAATTCGAGGTTCAATTAACGAAACGTCTGAAAATGGGACGTTTTCTAGAGATATCTGAAAATGGGACTTTTTTTCATAAAGGCCTCTTATTTGGGCTCTACTGCTAGATCCAAACGTTCAAACGGTAAAGCGTGGGTCGAATCCGACCCAAGCGTTATTTCTTTGCTGATACCTCCCCTTCCTCACTCCTCCAAACAGCGTCACATCACGTAACCTTCCACTCACCGCCGAAGCGATTGCGTCGCTTGCGTAAAAAGAGGAGTCTTCGTTCAGAGTCTAAATCTGGGTCGGATTCGACCAGACCTTACCATTAACGTCGCAAATTTTTATTATGAATTCATGTTATTTCCCACCCCCCTTTTTTTTTCTATCATTTGCTAACTATGGCTTTCCATTAATTCATCTCTACTCCAGACGAATTAGGCGAACTACAAAGCAGGTATGAAGGGTCAGACGTCGCAAGTAATGGCAATATAAATGAAAATGTTTCAGAGGATAGGTACGAGATTCTAACAGTGACGATTTCACGAAAGATTGATTTTGATGCTGAGGGCTTGATTTACTGGAAAGACGCTGATATTCTGGGCCCAAAAAGAGATGATGTAGATGGTGATGAGACAAACTTCGGAAGTGGGGAAAGACTGAACTAATATAGAATGATAAGCCCCTCGCTTTCCAAATTTTCAAATTATACATGAAACTAATCCAAAACGACACTAACCAAAAATAATACACAAATCTTTATTTTGTAACGTATTATGACAAAATTAATATAAAAAATTAAAGAGGAAATAAAACGTATTAATACATCAGTTTCTATGGTTAACCTCATTTTTTCTACTGATAAATGAAAAAAAAAAAAAAGAGAGAGAACTAAGATGGGTCAGATCCGACCTAACTTTACAGCTTATGTCCTCGAACATCACCTTACCGATTGAAGGTTAATAATCATAATACACTGTTCTGGACCCGACAAAAAATTAGTCTCTTATTTATTTCACTTTGTCAGTCTGTCCTTAATACAGGCTAGCGTTTCAACCAAAGCAGATAGAGAGTTCAAACAACTCATATGTGTACGGCCGTTTGAAACTTGGTGGTTCTAAAACTGGTACGTCTTTTTCATTTGGTTCTCCTTCCTCAATTAAAGAACGTTGTCACTGGTCCCACCCTAAGTTTATAGCATTATTTGTGTTTAAAAAGAAGACAGTACAAGCCGTGCGATTGCTGCTTCACAGCGGCAGTAGTAATTGATGCAATGTTTCTACAATCCCTTTAGGTATGTCCACGCTATGTAAGCCTAAATTATTTAATGCAATAAATACACACAAAACCCACACGAATAATAATAATTTTCAACACTTTTACCTTGTAAGTTTACTGTGTAATTAGCAGTCTCCCTCCACAGCACAAAGGCGCTTTAGATAACCAGCATTTGAAGAAAACAAGTGAACTACACAATGAATTCATTGTTACACGATGGAAATACGATATCTACTGAACTCACTCTCTCTCTGTGAGGCACATTTCTAACTTAACCGAAGCTTTTTTTCCTCCGACGAACTAATCTCAACAAACATCAGAGAATAAGGTGATAACACGAAAGACAGATAAAAATGTACTGGTAAAACATTTAGTCTCGAAGGTCATCCCAGGGCTGATGATGGCGAACAAACAACCAACAGGGCTTCCTAACAGCATTCCTTGGCTTTTAAGTACATCTTAATGTCTTGTTGAAACATTATTTGCTTTATATTTTACATTACTTGCATCATATTTTAGGGGAAATAAAATCGGTTCAGAATGACAGTAACCTTTGAAACAAGATAAACACTGATAAGACATTCATGGGAACAGAGTGATGGAAAAGGTAAAATAGAACTATCATTTTATTATTATTATTTTAAAAACAGAAGATTATATTGTTAAATATTAAACCGCCCTTTGGGTCCTCCGCATTCTTTGTAGATATGCTGTGTAATGTGTTTATTCTAGCATGTACTAATCATGTTACTTCCCACAGAAAAATCACTTCGTCAGATGATATCAGCACCCTACAAACGCTGAAACCAGGGTGCAATATCGCAGGGGAACCCCGATTCCCCCACCACCACCAACTGTTTACTGGGAGTGGTCTTTTTCTACCTTCGATTTTCGTATTACTTTACAAAAACCTCGTTTAATTAATGTATTTCGCTAAGTACTGGAACACCTATTCACCACAGTGCATTCTGCAATATTCTCCCTCTCGTATTTCTTCTTTAAAATTTATTTTAAGGCGTTTAGGCAACTTTGGCTCACACCGAATGGATGATGATGAAAGAATGGTGGAAAACCCAAGCACACTGTTTGTCCACCACACAGCCCACATAGCATGATCCGGGATCGAACCGACGAACCCACGCCCAAGAGGTTAGCGCTCTACCACTGAGCTACCCCGTCTCCCTTCCACTCGTAAGTTACACGACTGTATCACCTTTCCACATATTTTCTCTCATCTAGGCACAATAAGATATATCGATACTCACCCAGACCCTATGGTACACGGGTACCGTGCGTGGATTTCGGATCGGCAATGGGCAGGTATGCGGATTACAAGGTACCTCACATATATATCGATAGAGAGAAATATAAAGCCCAAATTTTCACAATGTGGCATTACAGAACTTTAATTTTAATTTATGGCTTTTAAGAAACTATGGCTCAAGCCGGGATAGGAATGGAAAGGAAGTCGTTAAGGGCTAGTTTCAAAGGTACCATCCCAGCATTAGCCTGTTTTGAAGAAAGTCTCAGTCACAATGGCTAGTTGCTAGAATCGAACCCAGGACCTCCTGAATGCGAAGCAAAAGCTCTATCTACTGAACTACGACTGTTCGGTAATACAGTCCTACTGTTCGACGAAGATTTAAAAATACACTTCAAAGCATTCTGTTTGTGAGGTGTATATTGGTTACACATTGTCACATTATGCAACTTTCAGGACTTTGAAAATGCCCATTTTTTTTGTACCCGAGCCGAGTGCACTTTTTTAAAAGTAACAACCTACAGTCGATGTTAAATGAACAAAAATAACAACCTCATATTACAACCAATGTCATTCGATTCCCTTTTCAGTGAAAGCTCAAGATTTCTCACAAAAGTAAGCTCAAGATTAAATACGTATTTGTTAACCATGCTTTGAGCTTTAACATCTGCAAGAAAGTCCAACCTTTATATATATATATAATCTATTTGAAATCTTGTTCAGTTTATATTTAAATGCTAGATTGTAGTATGTTTCGACAGCAGAAAAAACGAACTTTGAAACATTGATAGATAGCAAGTAATTCATTTTCTATAGAAACAATAAAGAGGATGACATTTCGTGTATCTAATTACATACTTTCATTCAATGTGCTTTTACATGATGAATCTCGTTTTATCGATAAATAATTAATTTTAATTAATTAATTAAAGAAAATAAATGACTAAGCAATTATGACAAAAATATAGAACAGAACGTGTCCGGTATAATGTAGTGAAGCATCAAAATAACATATTTCTTCTGTTCACGTTTCAGCACCGACAAAGAATCACGAACTATCTTCGCCATTTTGAAAGTTATTAAGCAATAAATATTCAAATTTATATCTTTCTTCACGATGAATGACCATAAATGTATGTATTTTCAGTAATATCAAGAAGAAAGCGAACAACAAAACATACGTGTCTGAAGTAACTCACATTTTTTTTTTTCAATGTGGTAGTTTTCGATTAGAAATTTAAATACCTGGCTGATTACGTCAAACTTCACAGGCTCTCAACGAAAACAAACGCACTGAAGCTCTAAGCTAGTTCATTCGATAGGTATTCTGAAGAATTATTGAGGCCGTTTATCAAAATATTGTTGCCCATCATTTGTCAGTTATTTCAAAATATCTTTAAAAGGTCAGGGTGGGGGGTTCTGAGGCTTCTTTGAGGTGAAGCCCCAACGGGCAACTGTATGTACATCTACCGCCAGGATTCAGCAACGAGCGTCCAGCCTGGATTATCTACAGTGCATTGTAAAAGTGTCACAGAGACCTTTCTCGCGACACATCAACCAACTTCGTAGCCCTAGTAGTCCTCAACAGACGGACGAAGATACCGATGATAGAAGGCCTCCCAGATTTAGTTGTTGAAACTTGAAAACCAACGTCGCTCAAAACTGAGAGAAATAACGAATGCTCAACTTGCCTTGAACCTACCACTGATGATGAGGACAATAAAAAAAACAATTTAAGGTTGGTCGTTAGGTTGAATTGTAAACGTTCTCCGCACAGATGTCGAGCACCCCCACCCCCAACTCTGAAACAAAACCACTCTACCGGTATCTGAGCAGGTTAGAAAGTTCCTCTGCAGCACAAAACACCTGAAAGAAATACAATTCCTTCACGTTTATTTTCTTAAACAGTCCACTAATCGGAATTTTCTTTTCAAAAAATAATTACGTTCTTTACTCGAAATATGCCCTCGTGCTATGGGTCATTTAAAAAGTCTCGTCTCAGAGAAATATTATTATCCCAGATGAGGAAGACAATTTTCCATACAAACACACACACACACACACACACACAAAATGACAAGGTTATCTAAACATAAATGTAAATCAAGGCCAAACGACTAATTGCCAACTAAATGAACCAATGTAAAACAATTTCGAAGCCCCGTGTAGGAATTTTAGTGTCCTTGCACAGTTTATTCTGTTCTTTAAATCGCCCTCACACAAGTCAAAAGAAACAAAACTACAAAAAAAAAAAAAAAAAAAAAGACGTTATCACCGAGATACACATAAAATAAAGCGAGAGATTCACAGATGGAACTAATGTAGCTTGTACGTAAAATTAACTTCACATGTTTTTAACCCATTAGCCTTCTGCACTTGCCGACAAACTTCTTTGCGCTTATCTTGTCTGGGCTTCATTATTTTTTTCCTCCTAATTTCCTTGTTGCTAGGATCCTTATTTTGACTCTGAAACTCACGCGCGCACACACACACATGAAAAGATGCCGACTTCTTATGCTATTTCCACCACCAACATCAAAACTGAAATGGTCTTTCAAAAATTCACATTAATGTTGTTTAACAAAAAGAATCTTTCTCTACACATTTTTCATTTTTTTAAAACTTGTTTGCTTTCTGATAATAACCTTGTATAAGTGCATTCTTGTTAATAAATAAATGTTGTTAACAAACATCTAAACAACAAACAAACACGAAAATCCATTTGTTGAATAACCTACTCTATTTATTTTAAGAAATTCATGGTTTGTAAATTATGTAATGTTTCAGCTGTTCAAATATAGAAGGTATTACTTTAAAAAAAAAAAACCTACAAAAATTAGAAAAGAATATTTTCTAAATAGTACTCTACCTTTTTCTCTATTTTTATTTCGTTCAATATCCAAGTACACTATATGTGGATGTGAATGAACGGGATTTCGGAGCATATAGGCTTTGTTAACAAATAATAATATGAAGAAAATTACACACATTATGTTTTTTTTTAAAGTAATACCTTCTATATTTGAACAGCTGAAACATTA
>JAGDQP010021707.1:0-18724 GCA_022664845.1 Lepisma saccharinum | reverse complement strand
AGGAAGAGAGATTATAAACGTGCGATGCATTCGTAACAATAATTTGAACTAAGAGCAATCATTACATAATTGTGACACCTAGCGATCGCGATGTACATTACATGCATCAGCTTTGGCTTACTTCTCTCAAAAGATGGCAGCACAATCTACCCATTCAACATCCGTTCATAATAGATTTAGAGCCGCATAATTTTTTATCTCTGATAAACGAAAAAGGGCAACTGCTCTTTCATCTCTGATAAACGTCAATATTTCGACATCAGGAAGCAGCACACGATCTTATAATGTGTTGGCATTACTGATGTCTCTTAGTGTATTGTAAGTACAAAGAATCTAACGTAAGTGTCGCTTCAACAATTTTAAACACAACCAGTACTTCCAAGAGTACTTCTATTATTACTGATTCTGATAACAACGGTGAAAATTGAAACAGGTTTTAGTGTACATCGTTACCGTAAGATGGCATGACTATAGTTCGATAGTGTTTCCCTCTTCAATTCATATGTGAACTCCTTGAGCTGTTTATCCAGATCCACAGAATCTTATCATCTCTGGTATTACTACGGTATTCGCCTGGTGAAATTTAGTAAAAACCATGTAAAAATTATTGCCAGCAGCAGTATACGAACCTTGTTAAGCCACCAAAAACTCTTTAAAACATTGTCAACTTTTTAACACTTTTATATGGGCTAGTCTAGTAACTTTTCACTTCGGCTCGTCACGACTCGTCCATTTACAGCCAGTTAAAATCCACACCCATGCCCCTGCCGGGACTCGAACCCGGGACCTTCGAGCCGTTGGCCTAACGCCTCAGACAGCACGGCTACCCGGCCGGCATTAAGCCACCAAGGGCATAAGAAGAGTACGACCGCCATTGGTAACAATACATACATCCACGTAATTACGTAATTTATCTTCGTATAAGGAATGGCCATTAACTTCTTTTGAGCCTTTAGAGATCAATACGCAAGGTATATGACAAAGTTTATTTGCAACAAGTTAGGAGTCTTGAAAAACTTGTCAATTATATTTCACTCGACCGACCTTACCACTTAGGAAAATGTTTCTGGAGCCCTGGACCGGCCTCGGTGAATGAGAGCCACATTGGCCACTTTGTATTCTGTAAGTGAGTAAAACTCTCATTTGGGCAGCTCTAATTTTTGGGACACCCTGTACATCCAATAACATCTAGCCCCGTTTCTTAACTCTCCTCGCTCGTAGCAAATCCACGTATTTCACCAGCAGTACGGTCAACGCAGATCTTAACTATTCTTACAGAAAAAAAAATGTGTGTGAATATTTCAATGGCAGAACCGAAAAAGGAATTTATTTACAATTTCCTCCGTATTTTCTTACCAGACTCTTACACTACACATACATGACATCGGTCCAATTGAACTGTAGTACTTTTGGCTTAAATCCAATTGATTCTAAAATCAGTTACGGTTGATTGAGCAATAAACAAAAACAACCACAAAACAATAAAAACGAAAACAGAAGTAATATATAGATTCAGCTTCTTGAATCCGGACCAGAAAGAAAGTTAACATTCGTTTCCTGAATATATAAAAGAAAGAAGAACGTCGTAGGGATGTGAAACGTACGCCAAGTTGGCTTTGGTTGGTAGCGCTTCTCATTTATTTCTTACACTAATGATCACGTAAATGTTGTTTACAAAACACAACAAATATCCGGAAATCAAAGTTTTTTTTTAATATGTAAATTCATTCAAACCATAATGACAACCAAAATATCTCGCCGTTCTTTTTTTTTTTTTTTTTTTAATTGTGGTCGTTTCTTAAGTGGACCCCCAAAAATTGATCCTCTTTTTAGTTTACTTTCTGAAACGCCAATTAGCGCCTGAACGAAAGCATTTAAGGAAACACTGATTTCAGATTTGGGTACAGTGACCTTGTCTTATATTGGAGTTATTAATCTAGTTGACTTAGGTGGGATGATTCTTCCCACCAATACTTATTGATTGGCATAAGTACTCGAAATGGGGAAAATGCATTACATATACTTAAGATGATGTAATGAATCCTGAAACTAAGTAGTGCTATCTGCTACCTACCTGCTCAACTACATACTCTACTACACAACTGTAATACGTGTTGAGGATACAGGCTAGGAAAAACCGTCCGTTTCCAATTGGCCGCTTGGTGTACTCGGTAGAGTGTTGGCTCGGATATCTAGGTTCGATTCCCATGAACCTGTGTTTTTTTTTGTTTTTTTTAAACTATACATGCTTCCTTTTGCATTCTCAACATTTTACGGAATTCACAGAAACAGGTTACGTAAAGTCATGTTAAGCTTTTTTTTTTTTACACATTATCAGAATTTTACACACTTCACAGAAACAGGTTAGGTAAAGTCAGGTTAGATTTTAAAAAAATAAACGCGATGCAATCACCAAAGATTTACGTTTTAACACAGCGGTTAACCAACCTTCTCTCTCCTCACACAGTACGTAGTTCAGCTAGTGGACGACTTGGAAGCTCTCGTATTTCTTTCTAGCCAGGTATGGCTTGCGGGAAATATTTACTATCACTGCAAGTCTCAGTATCATGTTATCCACACAATACCGCAATGTCACACGTGTTGTAACAATCACTAAAAAATCACAGCCGCAGACGTCAGAACTTAAACCTCCTGGATTTACGGTGTAAAATCAGCTGAAAAATGCAAATGTTAACTAGCTGTGTTTTCTTTCCTCCTTTGTGAGCACTGACTACAAACAAGAAGCGTATCCAGTCATATAGTGAAAATTGTCAATTTAGCCTGAGGATATGCATAAAATATGGCTGACACACAGAGATAGGCACTCCAATTCACAACTTCTACAGCATTTTTTTCTTTTACTTTAGTTTTACGATCTCCTTACTTTTAACTCAATATTTGGAACCTGATTAATGTTCTCAGCTCTGAATAATTTACGAACAGCGAAAGAAGACAGGTAAGTAATGTTAGCGACATATGTTGCTTGGCGCAGAAAATATGTAGTTACATATTCTCATCGAAGGCAGTGTTCTATATCTGTTTCCTAAGAAAATGGATTATCCTTTCTCGAATTAAAGCATGAAATCTTAAAATGGAGAAAGAGAAACCAATAGAAAGGACCTGCCAGCTTTACAATTACCAGATTAAACCCTGCTACTCCCCCTAATTTTGACCTTACACCCTCTCAAACTGGAAATCGTGGCAAAAAACCCTGACGCTCAAGAAGACAATAAATCAGCAGAAATATTTTTTAATATCTCTAAGTTTCACAAATTCCATGTATATACTATAAAAACCTTCCCGTCTTCCATTAGGTAAAAAACAAACTAACGTGCGTTTTTTCCCCCCCAAACAATGCGTGAAATTTCCTGGAGAGGTGTCCTAGCTTTGTGCCAAAACTTCCTGCTCGCCCTTTTCATTCTCTTTGTAAACCCATCTGATTGCATGTATCCTTGGTTTGATGTGAAGCCCTGGCAAAGCAGGAGTCGTTAAGTCAATTTGGAGACGCCAGGTAGGCGAGTAATATTCTTAAACAGATCTGTTGTCCCCTCTTCTATGTTCACTTCTAGCCAATTAGTAAGCAGCAGCCCCGCATCGTATGTTACCAGAATTAGACGTTGTGACATTGTATGCCGCGCCATTCGGCGACACTGTTCGTGCTGACTTCTTGAACTTGGCATTGAATTTAGTTTCTTTTCTTTAAAATAAACACCACGTTATCTGGTAAGCACGTTTGAAAAACAAAAGGACGAAAGTGCCCTTTTATGGTTTCATGGACTGAAATTGGGGGAGAAAAATTTTGAAGTAAGAAAGAACGGCTGGTTTGGTTCGAGAAGCGACCATGTTGGGATTGCAAAGCTCGTACAAATAACAATGTATAATGAATTACAAATTACTTTTAAAATTCCGGGTTGAATACTTCGCATCCACCTCACGAATATCGAATAATAAGGATTTTCGACTACATTTTCTTTTATAACGATGACCCACGGTTACCACGAGAATCGTTGGTCTTCCTTTTTAATGTATTGAAATGTATTTTTTTTTTTTCTTGAGTCTCTTTTACACGTTTAATTTGTCCTATTGTTGAGTGTTGCTCCCCGACTTCACACATATTACAACGTTCTCGTTTGCTCTGTCATGTACTTTCAGCCATACACTATTTTACGTTGCAGTTTGCGTATAATTCAGTATTGCAACTTCATTTAACCACCAGATTCAAAGCCACATGTTAGCTCATATTTTGCAACCTTTTCCCTAGTATTACAAAAACCGTTAGCCCAACGTTATCGATGTCCGTTTGGTCGCCCATTTTCCAACTCAATTGCATATCAAAGTTGATTCAACTAAGCAAACAAAAATGTATGGCCACTTCAACGTTGTAACACAGCCATTTTTCAACGTACCCATTTTGTAACAATTACTCAACTACGATCACTATTTTTCTACGTTGGGCCAACCAACCATTTGTGATAACAGGGGTTGAAAATGTTCATTCTGACGTGAGCTAATTATTCGTTATTGTTATTTTTATCGTTAATAGTTCACTATTAGATTATTGTTTATAAGCTCCATCTGAAGGTTTAATAAATAAATACCTTAAGCGGATGGCCCGGAACCCTAAAAAAAATTTACTACTCACTGATAAGTGCCAAAAACATGCAACAATGTGTTATACTTACGTTGTTACAAAGGGTTTCAAAACTGTTCTTTAAAAAATTTCATCATTGTTAATTGTACAGATCTTATCAATAGTAAACGAATCACAAATTAAAATTCCATTTTCGGGTTAATTAAATATTTAATTACGTACATTACTTTTCACAATTGACTATACAAAGTACACATTTCTGCTGATCAAACATATTATGTCAATATCAGGTTTTGTAATTTAATCATTTCCCAATACGTACCGGTACACTAATATTCATGATCTGGCAAAGAATAGGAAAGTTGACCACCACATTTCGCTACCATATGTACAGTTAAAAATGTTCTGTTGCACCACCATCTCTTCATATTGCAATTCTTTATTCGATTTTATCATTATTTTTTTTTCTTCTTTAATTTTTACTTTCTAAACCGTTGGTGCTTCCCTGAAGAAGAGCATTTACGTATGCTTGAAAATATATTTGGACAAATACGGATGAAAGTTCTTTAAAAAAAAAAAAACTTAAGATCTTTAAACAACGTAAGTATATTTTGAAATAATCTCTTCTCTACGCTACAATGAAATCATATGAAAAGCTGTTATACAGTTCAATCAGATGTATTCAGTGTTTTAGTTCTCGTGATCTCATTTCAGTATTTGTTTTGTCTCGCCAAAAAGTAATTAACTTCATTAAGCACCTTATTTTATTATTCCGTGATGAAATGTTATTATAAAACCCAAACTCATTAAGGATGAGGTTTTTTTTGTGTGTGTATGTGTGAGAACATTTTGTAATGCGCACTTTGAATTGAACACACAACACTACCATATAGTAAAGATAGAAACGAAAACCGAAACAGCCTTCCCCCCCACCTCCCCCTTTAAGAAAAAAAAACTATTCAATAAGTTTATATCTTCCTCATTGGTTTCGTAATCCATTTCCCCGCCCGCACTTTTTTTTTCTTTCCTAATTATATGAAAGATTTACTAATACATCATCGTTTTAATAGCTTCTAGGTGACAGAAACACCCAGGTTCATTCACAACAAAAAGAAATCTTCGTCGGTTTTTTTTTTTTCCTGTAATCTGTTTCTCAAACGCATACACTGAGAGAGTTCCTCTTTACACCGGAAAAAAAAAAATGCAGCTTTCGAAGCGAAAGGTGGCATGAAAATGATTTAAGAGTGTTATGAGTTAATATGCTTTAAAACATACACAGATAATAATTTAACGAACGAATCGTGAGACCAAAATAATCCCATCAGACTTTTTAGAAGAAGAAAAAGAAAACTCTGAAAGAGGTCAGTCAGTATAAAGAACTAAGAAACCAAAATCATTGTCTACCAAAAGGAAAACAGATGGCGGGATAAAAATGGCACCGACGAGATGAAAGAACATGTGGTTATGTAATCACCACCGAACATCCATCCATCCACTTAAACTTTTTTTTTTTTCGTTAACAAAGTTCCCATACACACACACACACACACACAACACGTTACATCATATCCAAAATTACACACAACCTGAACCGAGACGGATTAGCTGCAACGTGACATATTGTTGTCAAGCACTGAAGTTGCATTGACGTCTCATTATTGCACCGCTTAATTAGTATTGTTTGTAAGAAATTCCGTGCAAGAGTGAACAGATGGTATAGGTGTAGATGTATCTTACGCGTGTATGTAAGTTTGCGAGTGTATGTGTGTGTTAGTGTGTGTGTGAACCAGGTTATTATATCTGGGAGTGTTGTGAGGTGCATGAGTTGTACCTCGCGAACTCTTCCCTATATATACGTGTTTTCTTTTTCTACACGCATCGCTGATCAACCAGAAACCTTTCGCCGTATGATAGCTGTTTGTGTGAGTGATTTCAGGGCCATCACATCACACGCAAACTACTCAGAGGTTTACTTTGTTTAGGTGAGGAACAGGAAAAACTGTGTGCATTTTCCTTGCGCGCGTACGTGTGTTCTCAGTTTTTGTGATGGTTGCTAAGGACCGTACATAACCAATCCCAAACTTCAAATGGAAGATAATTTGAAAAGTAGCTGAGCCACATCCTACAGCTGGTGGAATAAGTTGTTGGTGTTCGTAGCTAAATCGTGGGTAGAAGCTAGTTAATGAAACCCTTTATCAAAACAAAAAGTATTAATTATTTTCTTTTTTTTTAAATTAAAAAAATGTCGCAGCCGATAAAACATATTTTCTTGACAGCTCCAATTAATATTGGCTATTCTTGGTGACAAACAAATGAATAGGACAACTCGAAGAAGCACGTGAAGCAGTAAGAACGTGCCGTTGTGACAGTTGTCTGCAGAATGACGTAATGATCTGTCATGTTACCAAACAACGTCTCAGAAAACCCTGTACTCGAAATGTACCAATGCCTCGAAGTACACTGTACACAAAAAGGATTTTTAAGCACATATTATGTCTACTCAACACACAGTACACAATCAGCTTATTCTGTTTTCAAATGCTGGCAGCGTTGGCGCTGTCGGTCTCCATTTGCTGCCAACTTTGGCGGGAATTGTCAAGTGACTATAGATTTGTTTATTAAAAACAAAACAAAACTCTCAATATAATTAAAATATCACCTTTATCCAGGGTGTTATTTGTCACTTAAAGATATAGGGGGAAACTTATAGTAACACGAAATTCTATTACAATAATTGTTCCCCCCCCCCCGCAAGGGTATAAGTATCACGATTCAGTGTATCCAACTGGAGTTCATATCAATTTAAGACGCTATAAAAGCAAGATGAAATTTATAAACACATTGTATCAACTAATCTGTAAAATGATGCCATTATTATTTCTATATTACAGTAAACCTTCTCTCCTTTTACACGATATTAAGAACCTTAAGAGGAAGAATTTCACACGAGTTTTCTTTTCGCTACGTGATCTCGAAAGATCAACTTCCGCTTCTGGTAAATATGCTTCTAACTTCCCATCAATGCGGAAAAGAATGTACTAGCAAAACTACTGTGTCATCGCTGACGTATGTATGTTATTAACTCGTGTGCACTCCGATTCACAGAAATTAGACGATGGATTTTTTAAATTTTTTTTGAGCCGGAAACTTGTACAAGTTGGTAACACTGCAATAATATACATTGCAACCACAACAATATAAAACATTAATTTCAAGTCTATGCTGATTATTGATTCACTACTACTATATTACGCAACTGGTGGAACTTCGAAAGAGCACTCATTGGCCACTTTTTATGTATCTGTGTATACACAGCACTGAGAAAATGTTGAAAGACTGACTCAAGCCTCAGAGCGAAGATGCAGTGATTTCATCACAGCCGGTTCAGTCCATCATTCGCTGCCCTGGTGTAGGCCAGTGCGATAGAGGGAAATATTGAGTTAAATTGGGTCAAAACGGAAAGTGTTACAAGGTTTGAAATCATGTGCAACAGGGGTCGTGATCATCACTCCTCCGTTCCTTCTATCAAAGATAATACCAAGCAGCCGTGGCTCTCGTTCGCAGAGCACTGACCTCTTATTCGGAAGGACCTGGGTTCCAACCCACCGGCCGTTCATCTTGACTTACGCTTTTTTAGATTTCTTTACCTGACATACCAGGCTAATCCTGGTATGGTAACTTCAACCTACTTTCTGGGTGACTTTCTTCCCACATCCCGTCTTGCTCTATCCCGGCCTTAGCCACTGATGACTGAAAGCCATATATACAATTCAATGACGATTAGCTTTGCTTAAAACGAAAATGTTGATTTAGTTGGTGAAGTTCTGTCCTCAACACTTCAAAAGCATTAAAATTACGGAGTTGCAGGTTTATTGTATTTTCTATTAATGTCGTATCTAAAGTTAAGCCAAAGACTTATCACTCTCAATTTCTGGTATAAGAACAAAGACTAATTTAATTCTCTTTGGGTCAGTTCTACAATCGACCGCTAAACTTCTAGTCAGCGCTAAGTTGAGGCCAACACTCCTTTTGCGTACTCTCATTGGCCAAAATCACACTTGGTCTCAACTTAGCGCTGACTAGAAGTTTAGCGGTCGATTGTAGAACTGGCTGTTAGAGATCCAACATTTCATCCCAAGAAAGTAGGGATGAAGCTAAACGCGTTGAAGGAAGCCTTATTGACAGTCTTAGAAATGACTCCCAGTTACATTAGTCTTCCAATCCTTTCCAATTTCTTCAGAAAATTGCTCTTCCTTGAATATTACAGGGTTCATTCCTAGTTAGAAGACTTTTCGATCTTTGCACCTTATTCATTCTAGAGTTACGATTTGTAGAGGGAAAGAGAGAAGAAATAAAAGGAAGAGATGGAAATTTTCATACATACCAGCATCTCACCAATGATCTTATTGCGAGAAAACAAGTTGGAAAACTCACTAATAAGAACTTCACCGAATATGAAACTTGAGAAAACACTCCGTTAGGCGAAAACAATAAATGATTCTTCGGAAAGCACTTACACAATGGAGAAAGTCTACTCATTAGCTTTCAGCAGAAAATCCGACAAATATTATATTTTACCGCTCTTTAGTCGCATTTGCAAACATGTGAAAACCTCCCATAATGCAAATTTAATTTATTTATTTATTTAACGAAGTTCTCATTTAGCAAATTCTTTCCCAGTCTATTTCGTACCGGGAGAACAATCTGCATATTAGCTTCAAAGACGCAGGTTTTTGGACTCATGTTGAACCAAGTCGTTTTTATCCCGGTTTAAAACCATTTTCCTCAATTTCCACGAACTGCTAATTCAGGGACGAATAGGATTCTGATTTCTATGACCTAATAACTTTGGAAATATGCATGCATTTATTCCAAACGTGACCAAATTATGACCTAAAAATTTGCTAAAATGTTACAAGTATGCATTATATAAAGAATTTTATAAAATCTTTCCCCTTGTTGACAGAATGTTAAACCCAATACCTTCATCTTTTGTTTCGCTGCGGCGTTATCGTCTATACTACTACTAAGAAAAACTGGGGAAAAAGGAAGTTTTCCATTTACGCATAACTATTATTTTATATACAATATCTTGTGAAATGTTAAAAACAACTTAAATATGACGAAAAAAAATGTTGTTTTTTTTTTTTTACCCAAAATATGATCTAAAATACGGTTAAAATATGCTTTTATATCATTCTTTTACCCAAAATACGATCTAAAATATGGTATATCATTTTTACTCAAAATATAATTTAAAATTAACTTTTATAACATGATTTGTCCAAAATATGATCTAAAATAGGGTAAAAATATTCATTCGTATCATGCTTTGTCCAAAATAGGATCTAAATTAACGTAAAAATGTGCTATCACATTTTCCCCAAAATGTGAACTCAAAGTAAAAAATATTTTGTATAATTTTTTTTACCCAAAATATGATCTAAAATGAGATAAAAATATGAATTTATATGATCGAACAAAAGATAAGAACGGACAAAATTCGAGCTCTATAGATGAAGGTAAACGTTATAAACTGAAATCCTTCCTGTGACGAAACCCTTTAAGAAGCCATTCACGACATACCAACTTGTATTATTCGAAACACCAAAAGGGTAGTATAAAGTAATTATAGTGTGTACAACAGTCAGGCGGTAAGACCAGTTCAATGCCTGTGTGTTTACACTTTTGGTGTGTTATTCAGTTCGTCTTCCTGCATAGAACTGCGAGAAATCAGTTTTTTTTAAACCCTAAATCGTGTTCTTTCTGAACTATTTCCATTTATACTTTGGCTCTGTTGACATCTATGAGCTAATGAGAGAAAATATTACCCAGCACTGATTATTTTCTTTTTTTTTTTAATCCAAAAATGGCTACTGGTAGAGAAAAAGTGATGATAACTTTTTATATTACCCGTAATATTTTAGGAGTGTAATAAAAAAGAACGAGCCTTCTACGTATATTGGTTTAGGAGTTATGTCTCATAAACTAAGTGCAGATGGGAAATCCAAGTCGACGAACCATTTTTTTTTCTTTAAAAAAGCAGAAAATTCGATTTTGGTAGGTCAATAATAAAAGTGATATTATATTCCCTGTAGGTTTCTTCTTTTTATTTTAAATGTCTAGGTTTGGTGAAATTTTGGCGTAAATGCACTGTACTTCATCACCAACAAGCGAAAGCTCTTGAACGGTTCCAATTCGCAGCATTTCTACATATTTTCTATCATTCCTTTTTGAGAGTAATTCAAAAGGAAAATTTTTGCTAATTTCTTTACTTTTAATTTCTATTAAAATGTAGTCATAATTATTGTGTATTGTGAAATGCTCAGCGTGATACTATTCAACGATTATATTTGTTAACGGAGGACACAATTTTAAAGTTGAGATTCATTTTGAACTATGAAAATATTTGAAACCTTTAATTTATTCTCATGTTTATATGCATTTATTGATTTGCGAACGTTCAACGTACAATAATGTGAATCGCCATTTTTACCACTGTCTATAGTCTCGTGATCTTTATTCTGACCAAAAAAGGTGGAAACCTCCCTATTACCTGCACCAATTTTCGGGTAAGCAATATAAAACTAAGATGGGAATGCCTTTAGATTAACAGATCAATCTTTATCGGAACGGGCGTAAGCCATAGTGCCGTTACCACCCATAAAATTAATTTTAATCTTTAACCTTAAGATCAGTCTTTAGGCAGGACAGAAAAACAGTCACCTACTAGTGACGTACAGTAGTCAGTAATTACAGTCCAGTCCAGCTACTCTAAATACAATAGTAAATTCTGTCATACTATATTTTCCCTTTCGTAAGATGAAACTGAAGACATCAGCTGATTCAACGTCAGATTTTACATAACTGGTCATGAAAATGCAATGCTATGCTATTTCTCACACTACACTACAAACAAAGACCTCTCTCTGCTCATTGTATTCATTAGATCAATCAGGAAGCATCCACTGCGAATTGAATTAAAAGTATGCATGGTAAAGCACTATGGCTACATTTTCACACAATTTACTCTTGTACTATACAAATGCAAATCTGAAGGACAAGGAGCCTAAACATGAAAAATAAATCAAGAAATCACACTGCACAATATACTGTGCTACCCTATCTACGATCAATCGAACTATATTCACGTCCGAGTTAATTTCCTTTTTTTCTACGGGTAAATCTGCCAAGTCATACTTTTTTTCTTTTTCTTTTTTTTTTCATCCTTCTAGTTGCTAAGAATATATAAAAATCAAGGTCTGAAACCAAAATGCCTACTAAAATTGCGTACTTTCATTGCTATTTTGTGGAGGCAGTAAATGTTAAAGAGAGCCACGTGCTTGTTCAAGAATGCATTGGAAATGTAAGTGTTGGCGGACAGGAAATGCAAATGAAAATGGCTACCGATGACCTTGGACAAGGTAAGTAGTTGTGTAACGACAGAACAAAACGAAGAAAAGAATCAATCTATACAGTTTCTTAGCTGAATAGAGGAATGTGGAAAGAGCTTTAAAGTCGTTTATTTATGTAGTTTATTGAACTTATAATGAACTTTTTACATACTGGTAGAATGTAATTTCCGTAAACGATATAAACAGGTAGGTAGGCACACTTGCCTTAAGTTTTTTTTTTTTTTTTTTTTTTCGCTGTTAAACCGAAGAATCTAATGAACCATAAGCCATCAAAGTTTAACAGCTTGAACGTTTTATACATTACGCTTTCCATACGAAAGACTCATTTCGTTACTCATAAAATAGTCCCGAGTTCAAAGCCCAACATGTATTTGACTTGTGACCAGAGTTACTGGAGGCAAAAATATTAAAAGGAAGGTTCAAAATGAAGAGGAAGAAGTATAAAAAGAAAGACTTACGAAAATATTCATAAACACGTAACGAATTACCGGATTTATAAATCTGACGTTAATGTGTGATTTGCCTTCTTAGTTATAAACTTCGTTACTTACCAACTATGATCAAATGCCATCGAAAACTATAAATTGATATAAGCAAAGCGCTGGGGTGTTTTTTGTATGCACTTAAAAATTACAAAGAATTAGAATAGAAAATCCAATAAGAAGTGAAAATACAAGACTTTGACAGAAGTATATTCGTAAGAAAGTAAAAAAAAAAAATCGAATCCTGCTTCAATAAACATGCAACATATTTGAATACGCACCTCGAAATTAAAAACTTGTTTCAACTTTTTTTCTCAAAAGATAAAGCACTAGTTATACAATATAGAACAGATTAAAAAAAAAAGAAGCACCATTTAAGAAATATATGCATCCAACCAAATTGGCTTAAATCTTTATATCTCTTAACACCAGAGTTGTAGTCGAGGGTATACGGAGATATACGCCTACCCTCTGATTAATCTTACACATTAGCGTATGCCTTCTGCCAATGGAAACATAAATCAAGAGTTAGTGGAAACCTGGTCTCTGCTTAAAGATGCATAAACTTAGCGTATATCCAGTGAATATTCTGGGACTACAGCACTGCTTAACACTAAAGACAGGTAATTAACTCTCCCTAGCTTCCAAATTCTAGTTACGGATCTGGTGCTAGCAAACGAAAAGATTAAGGAAACCACTTCCAGCAATTGCCAAGCCCAATTTCCTCTAATTTCTTGTTCGCACATCACTTGGTTTGTTCAAATATCATGAGAATTCACTTTGTAAACACCACGTGGGTCACCAGCGTCTAAGTTTATAAGAAATGCACAGAAGTCTGAATGAGTAACATTTACTTTACACTGAAACTACTATACGTAGGAATCGAAGCATGACTAAAGAAGAACTGAGCATACAAAAAGAGAATATGCCACGAAATCATCAACAGACAAACGAATCAAAAAAAGTGCTATTCTTAAGGACCGTGCCTATACCAACTAGGAAACACTACATCGCGGATACATGCTAACCACTGTGAGAGTCATCTGTTAGTGCTGTGGTGAATTATGTGAAGAATAAAAAACTTTACCAAACCCCTGACTGAGCTGCCTGCTTGAAGTAATGGATAGAGCATTGGATTGCTGACCGAGCGGCCAGGGTTCAATTCCTGCCACGGTGATGATCTCCTTGTGCTATTTTTTTTAACAACTTTACTTTTTTTGTACTTATAAATAATTTCTCCCGTTCGCTTTCTTTCCCATTTTCAATATTTCACACAATTCATGAAAATAGGTTAAGTGAGGTTAGATTTATTTTTTCGTTACGTGCATTTTCAGAATTTTAAATGCGAAAACTATGCCCCCCTGGGACCTAGAAATACCCAAGGTACAAAGTAATCAAATGTTTCTGGTGTTCTGAGTACAAAAATCAACTGTTTTCTGAGTAACCTTAAACCTAAATTCGAGTACTATGTTGACAACAATTTCGAATTAAAGGATGACTGGTTCCGAAGAAAAAGAAGGAGAAGGCTACATGCTCAGTTCTCTATCATTTGAGTGCTGCTACGTACAGTGATACCCATTGGAAAGTGATGTGCACACCTGAGGAAGCTATATTAGATCCAGTGAATTATAGTGTAGCTTGCTTCCTAACGTGTTCAGATAGACCTTTGGAAGAAAAATGTCCGGTACTACTTGTAACAAAACTAAAGTAACACACAGCAATTATGAGAACCATCAAGTAAAGTATATAGCTTTTGTTTTCAAGCATATACAGAGTGTATCTAAAAGTACAGCCAAAATTTGGCATGTGATTATTTACATTGAAACAAGTTAACTTGCTTGTGTGTCGATTTCCGCTTGGTTTTCGAGATAAGGGGTTTCCAAAATGAGACCCCTGATAATAGGTAGTAAATAAAATTAATATGTCTAGATAAATCATAAACGATGTTGTGAAGTAAAACTTAATTTCTGCCAGTTGATTTGTAACATTAGAGTGGAAATTTGGAGTTAAAATGCTGTATCATCTGGTTGTCAATGTTGACAAGCTGCTATAAATTTTCACGTCGATTTATTGAATATTTGGTATATCTAGTGATGATAAACATAAAATGTAATACACAAAACGCAGTGTTGCAAACTGTAAAAAAATGCGAGATTATATTAAGAAAATGTCAAGAAACTTGGGAAGTACCCAGGGCTGGATTTCGGCCATGGCCCAGCCTTCCCCGCCCAGACGAAACGTTTCGAGACACCTGGCCCGACAAAGCAAAATTCTGTTGTGGCCTGATATGCTGCCCCAAAAAATGTACCCTTTCCAAACAGACCAAAAAATGAAACCGAAATCCACCCCTGAAAGTACCTAGCTCGAAATGTTACTAATTATATAATCTTTTCGTTTAAACCAATCAACTGAGGAAAACTTAGGCCCTTTCCGAATTTATGTTCCATTCACTTCAATGCTCCGTTGAACTGAAAGTGGAATCTGAATAATCATCCGACGGAGCAAGGGTGCATAATGGAGCATTAAGTTCCAATTCGCAAAGGTCTTACTGTACGTAGTCATCAGTAGGTAGTTACGGTGTCATCTCTGCCTGTTATCATCACCTGATAAGGATCGTTTGAAGACATGGTTCTAAAATTCACTCACAGATGGCGTTGAAAGCTTAACGTTTCCAGAGAGCTTCGCGTGAAGCCAATTCTCTACCCCTTCCCCCTCAAAGTTCACTTATCAGAAAACTTTTCACTTAAATAGAACACGTTACAAAGCAAATATAATGGGCACATGTATTTAACTATGAAATGATGTATACGTTCATGATGAGCCCGTGGCGTAAACCACGCTCTCTGCTTTACCTACTCTTAGAAAATCATTAACTCACGTATCATCAATTCAGCTGGCGTAACGTGCTTCAGGATATTTAAAACTTCTAACGAAATAGGCAAGACATAAGCTATCGTTAGGGTTCCTACGCGTCTCAGTGAAGACACTAAGAGCGCAATTGATCAATTCATTGTAGACTAACAACTAATGTATAAAAGACCCCAAGTATTCAACAGTGGTTTCTCAGATCATTTAGCACAAGTAGTCAACATAAACGTGAGGTCGAACATAACATCTAATATAAATAAACATAAAGTAACATATAAAAGAAGGTTCAGAAATGGTAACTTGGAATATTTCCGTTACCTTTTAAGCAAAGAAAACTGGAATGAAGTACGTACTCAAAAGGACGTGAATATTGCTTGGAATTGTTTTCTCGACATCTTTTGTTATTACTTTAATATAGCATTTCCAATTGTAAAATGTACAACAATAACGCCAAAGCCGAAACCTTGGATAACGAACGGTATAAGGATATCAGGTCAAAAATTAAAGATGCCTAGATATGGAAAGGTAAAAAGGTAACTTAGCTCTCAGTAGAATCTGAAAGTTATTACCAAGAATATAAAACTATATATAAACGAGTATTGAAAGCTGCAAAGAAACTACACAACGACAGAATCATTAAACAGGATAATAAGGCAAAAGCGTTGTGGAATCTGGTACGAAATGAACTGAAAGTCAACGGACATAAAGAAATAAATAATTTTCAAATAAACCACAGCGACACAGTAATAAAAGCCCCTAAAACAATAATAGCTACATTTTATTAAAACATTTTAATAATTATTACGTTGACTTATCACAAAAATACATAAACAATATCCAAGCTTCTAGACTGAATACAGTGTCAAATGGAATCCACAATACAATGTATCTCCTTCCAGTTAATGCTAGCGAAGTGACAAAAACTGTAAGGAAAATGAAACACACATGGTCAGCAGGAATTGATGACATACCACCTAGTATTATAAAAGATAATATCGTACTAATCTCAGACCCCTTAACCGCACTTATTAATCTCTCATTTGGAGAAGGTGTGTTTCCTGATGCATTAAAAACCGCAAAAGTTAAACCAATATATATATAAAAAAGGAGACAAGACGAAGATAGAAAACTATACGCCAATTTCACTCCTTCCTACCTTTTCAAAATTTGTGGAAATGACAATGTGTCATCATTCCTTCAAACATACAGCCTGTTTGCAAATGAACAACATGGCTTTCTAAAAGGAAAATCAACAGAAACAGCCATCTTCGATTTCGTGGAAACAGTCAGTGAAAATTTGAATAACAAATGTAAAATGTATAGGTGCTTTTCTGGATCTTTCTAAGGCTTCTGACTTGGTACTACATGCAGAGCTGCTCTCAAAATTACAAAATTATGGAGTAAGAGGGGTTTGTCTATAATTGGTTTCGAACCTACTTATTAAATCGTAAGCAAACAGTAGAAATAACACATTATAACAAGGAAGCTAATCAAATTCCACAATACTTATCGAAAGAGCGAATAATATCTTGCGGTGTACCTCAAGGATCAGTCTTACGGCCTCTTATATTCCTAATATATATCAACGATCTGCCAAATAACATTCAGCCAGCTAGGACAACACTGTATGCGGTCGATACAAATGCAATGTTAAAGCGAAGTAATTATGAACAAATCGAGGATAAGATAAGTGATACTATGTCAAAACTGAATAACTGGACAACGATTAATAAATGTATAATAAACCCTGAAAAGACACAAATAATAAATTTCCACCACTCGCGTAACAAACACATGCAACCGAAAACCCTAAAAATTGAAAACAATGCAACTGAGTATGTACAATCAACGAAGTTTTTGGATACAGGAAAACCTATCTTGGGATGAGCATATATCATATCTTAGCAAGAAACTTAATCGTGTTTCTTACGCAATTAAGGTCCTTAGAAATGTACTGAATTACGCTACTTTAAGAACGATTTACTTTAGTTTATTTCAACCGCACTTAATGTACGGCATTATATTTTGGGGAAATGCAAGCAAGTTTATTCAAAATACAAAAGCGAGTGAGTCATTAGAATTTTGGCACGTGTTAAAACCATAGAACACTGCAGGCCAATCTTTGAAAAACTCTGTATACTTTTAGTCCCTTGCCAGTACATTCTCAACTTACTTGTTTTTGTTAAGAAACATCTTGAAGGCACATTGAATTGTGTAGGAGGTCAATACAGTTAAATGCTACTAGAAATAGACAAAACTTCTCTTTAGTAGAACACCGAACTGCCTGGTATAAAAAGGGATGCAAATACAATGGAATTGTTCTTTATAATAAACTTCCTAAGCACGGGTTCAAAACACGGTCAAAAAATTCAGAAAAGAGCTGCAGATATTCTTGTTATCACATTATTTTTATTCCTTCAACGAATATATGGAGTGTGAATAGTTTTTGTACATGTTATATTAAAAGTAGTAGATAGCAAGAGATTATATTTTTGTAGAATATTTAGGTTGTAATGCATAAACAGTATCAGAAAAGTGCTCTATATATGATGTAATTATTTGCCTTTTCTATTTTCACTTAGCTGTTTGGTAAAATATAAATTGCTTATACTATTCTTTTGTTCATTCATTTCTATATAATTATCAAAACACATTGTTTCTTACAAATCCTATACATGTACTAAATCATGTATATTAATATTATTAGTTCTAAGGTGCTTTGTATTATTACATCATGTATTTACACAAATTATATCTCCATAATATGTAAAACTATTAGTTACATGTATCATTATGTATATCACTTTTAATTACTTATGTATGCTAGGTATTGGTATATTCATATTGTATTGCAATGATTTTTGCACGCTTATGTAACATGGAAAGTTCTCTACCGTTGTACTATATGTAATGTACGGTCTGAAGAACGCAATAAATTTGAATTTGAATTTGAATTTGAAAAGAAGGTACAACCACGCGACAAGACCTCAACAATCTTGTGTGAACTGTTCAGTCTTCGAAAACCAATAAACTGCCAAGAGAAACAAATAATACTGACTGTGCGTTCCTACAAGTAATAAGGGACTTGCTCAGCACCTAAGAAAATACACCTAACAACGATATAATGTTACTTCAACATTCCGCAACACAGAGTTTCGGAAAATACAAAGTATGATCTATCACCTTTCCTCCGACTGCATTTGGCATCAAGAGGTTGCTAAAGTTAATTTAAGCTTCGTCAATCTAAAAACGGCTGCCACGTTGGTCGAATGGTTGGTTAGCAAGCTCGCTTTCTATGAGCGAGGTCACGGGTTTAAGTGACGTGGGTGGGGGTCCATTGGAAAAAGTAGTGCAGAGCCCATTTTATT
>JAGDQP010021706.1:0-31407 GCA_022664845.1 Lepisma saccharinum | reverse complement strand
CAATTCTGCTTATCACTGCAAGTCAGTGAATTTATACGACGCTTCAATATATTTATTTTTGAGAGAAGAAATCTCAGCTATAGACATGCGACAATCTTTATGTCCATAGCTGTACCTTCAATAAGGCCAGTACCTATTCATTCTAAAATCCTTTCCCTTGATGTTATTGTTAAATATTTTCAGCGAAAAATAAAAAAAAATGGGGCTGTATTTGGAAACAGTTAAAATAATTATTAAATAAATAATTGTGTATGTTCATGAAGTAATGTATACGTTGTGTAAAGAATTAGTATTTATGGTAACCTTACTGACAGCTGAAAATTAGGTGATAATGATCTCCAGGAAGCAAGAGCGGATCTAAGAGTTTTGTAAGGAGGCGCTGTTCTGAGAAATAAAATATTTTCGATATTTTTTCATTAGATGAATATTTTAGGTATAAATTTATCATATTTTCCTACATTTTGCTAGGTTTTCTCATGGAATATAAAACACAAAGATAATTCCACGAATGAAGTCAATTTGTTATTCAAACCAAACAAATAGAATGTTTTTATGAGATTTTTATGAGGTGCCACCCGCGTCCCCTCTGTGGATCCGCCATTACAAATATAATGCATTTTAAATAAAATATTGATGAAAATGAAGATAATGCAAAATTGTAATTTCTCGTCATTTACATACGAATCCTCCAAGCGAATGGTTGAGATACATTTTGTTTATAATATAGAATAGTACTATTTTTCCTGTTACTTCCAAAGATATTATTATTTCCTTTGACTCAATCTATTATGAATTATTTTTATTTCAAACAACCTGAACATTTTCTCTGTGTCTGGCCTCCCCTTTCTTTCTTTTATGTCCGATAAATGGACGCCCATGATAGTAGTAGGTCGTTATCTGAAAGAACTTTATAAAGCCATCCTCTTGCTCTTGCTGGCTGTGGCTAGACCTCTCCTCTCTCCCCCAATTACCGGTGTGCGAGTGACGGTTGCTTTAAAACATTGATGCTTGAAAAGTGTGGAGGAGTACGTGGCAACATCTGCGGCTAGCGTGGTCTATCGAGCGCCGGATGAAGCGATGATCCACGCTGTCAGTTCTGGAGGAGGGAATTGACGGGAAGAAGGCAACGGAAGTTAGAGGGAGAGGGACTTGAGAGGCTACTAACTTCCATTTGTTTTCGCCCAACAGAGTACTCAGGGAAAAAGGAATGTCAAATAAATTTGATTCATAATAGTTTTATTACCACGAGTACTGTAAGTTTTCCTAGTTACGAAGTTTTGTCACGTGTTAGGAATAATGACGAACCGTAGGAATGTTTCCCACTAAAGAAGGGAAAATAAAAATTGGGTGGGAAATTTTCGGTAATTTTTTCCCGATACAAAAATTCCCTTCAAAAATTGGGAAGATGTTTTCTCTTATTTTTTTTCTTTCTTATGCTTTAGCAATTTTAAGGCTGAAGGGGAAATTTTGAAAAGATTTTTACCGTGTGAATCCTTGTATACTCGAATGTACAAAATCGGTGATGGTTATCCTTTCTAAGTCTGGGAGGTTGAAAATTATAGCAATAATGAAACAATATTTTTTATAAATTTCATGTTTTAATGTTGTACCTGGAACGTATATCTGTACGTTGTCAAATTGCTCAAATCTCGAACCGAGAAAAATTCTCCTCCGGCGACTACTTTATGAACCTGAGTGTACATGATTTGTAATAAATTATGTTAGGAAAACAACTGTATATTGAGATAAATTGTATATTGGAAATATTATATACCGTACCGAGGTGTAGAGAAAAGTCCATTGTTCAATGAAACCTGCCTGTTTTTTACCGGAAAAGTTCACTAAAAAATTTCCCAAACAATTTTTCTTTTTCCCGAGAGCTTAATCATCATTTTGAAGGAACTTCATTTAAAATCACAATCCTTACTCCAATGCAGTAATTCTCGAAACGTGTCACAAGATTTGGCAACATAGAGAAATTCAGAGCGAAATTGGGAGGAAAGAAGGGATATTTGCTATTCGCTCTAGGAAACAGTGTATATCTTTAGTATTACCAGCAACCGAGATTACAGACAACGTTCATTCAAATAAAACATTACAGAAACCAAAGTTACAGGTACAACATAAGCAATGCATAATTATGTAGCAGAAACTACATCCTCGAGAAGGCGCGAAGAAAGACATAAGATTTTAAATTTCGAAGTGAAGACTGTCTTTCAATGCTGATGAAAGTTTAATATCGCAGAGCCCTCTGTGGCGTAGTGGTTAAGGCTGGCGACTTTGAAGTAAAGGGTTGTCAGTTCGAGTCACCTCTCCGTCCTAAATGCTTTTTCCCGAATGCAAAACAGCGTGATTAACTCTCTTAAATTATATTGTCGTTAGTATTAACTGACTGTTGGTAGACTGTTTATTACGTTACGAGTGCGGGAAAAAAACACCAGAAAAACGAACATATTTATTATCTACTAGTTTCAATGAAGCAAGAGAAATATGCGAATAAATGTATGCTCTCCATGAATTTATCTAATGTAATTAAATGTTATTGATAGCGCTTTACGCCTCTATAGTAGGGTAATGAGATTCCGTTTCTAACGGGAAGGTCCTTTTTTCGTCATGTGTCCCATTGTTCCGGCAAATTGTACATTTTCAAAATCATCTCGCGCCATCGTCTATTACTTCTTTGAACGATGGATACTTGGAGAACTACTACGTTTGAAACACACACAAATTATTCTAGATTTTTAAGCTGAATTCATTTCTTATGCAGAACTCTTCATTCGAATTTGAATTTATTTATGGTTTTAAAGTATCTGTTCTCAATGTTGCCCACGAGATGAGATTTAGGCTCTCTCGTCTCGAAAATATCTTATCCGGGAGGTGTCTTGTCTCGAACATGTGAATATTGTATATTACGAGAGTTCGTCTCGTCTCGTTTTTAGTTATCAACTCTCTGTTTCGTCTCATAGAGAACACTATCTATGGCTCAGACCGTGATAGGGTAGGGGGAAAAGGATGTGGGAAGAAGTCGACCACAGTCTATGTTTAAAGTATCATTCCGGCATTTGCCTGGTTCAAGTGAGGAAAAATTATGGACAAATCTTAGTCAGGATTGTCAGTCACTGGTATCGAACTAAGGACATCCCGTATGCGAAGCTAACGCTCCACCAACTGACCTGACAAGAATATTTAGAATGGGCCGCGGTGGCTCAGTGGTAGAGTTCTCACCTTTGGTTCGTGGAGTCGTCAGTTTGATCACTGCTTATGGCATGTGGACTTTGTCGTGGACACACACCATGTGCGTGGGTTTTCTTGAGGCTTTTCCGTTTCCTCCCACTTTCTTCATTCCACCAATTCGTAATATAATCATCCATCCCGCCTGAGCCAAAGTTACCTAAATGCTTTAAAATAAATTCAAATTCAAGAAATTTTATAAATAATATGAACATTAATCGTACATCTTTATTACTATAAATAAATGAATTCAAAAATAAATTTTAAATATAAATAAATAATGATAAAAATATAATATTAAAATAAAAGAATGTCACAATAAATAAAACAATAAACACAATAAAACAAAAAAGAAGTATATAGTAAAATTAAAAGAAGAAATGAAAGGGGGAAAATAAGAAAAGAGAAAAAAGAAAATACGAAATCAAGGAAAGAGGAGAGGACGAAAGAAGGAAAGAAAGAAAGACAGAGAGAGAGAGAGAGGAAGAAGAAAAGGAAGAAAACGATAAACGCAATAACAAAGAAAACAAGAAAATGGGAAACAACGACAGGGAGAAGGAAAGAAAATAAAAATAATTTAGGAAAGACTGCAAGAAAAAGGAAATGAGAAAGAGCGAAACAAATAAATAAATTATTAGAAATGAATTCATGAAAGGAAATAGAAAAATAATAGAGAGTAAGAAATTAAGAATACAATCAAAAAAGAAGAATGAATTATAGAAAGAAATAGGAAGAAAAACAGAAAAGTAAGAAAAAAGAAAGAAATTCATGAAATGAATACTGACAGAAATACAGAAAATAAAAAAAGAATGGGAATAAAGAAAATAAAGAAGAAAGAAAGAAATTAGGAATGAATTCTATAGGAGTGAAGAAGAGTTGAAGTTAGAAGAAAGGAAGCAAGGAAGTAACAGAAGGAGGAAGGAAGAAATAATGAAAGAAGAATAAGTTAGAAGATTGAAGAAACGAATAGTGGAAAGTAGAAAGAATGAAGGAAATAGTAATAATAAAGAAATCAAAAAATCCAAAAGAAAGAAAGAATGAACGCATGCATGAACGAACAAACAAACAAATGTATAAATAAATAAATAAATAAAAATAGATATCTTTCGAAACATCCTACTTAGAACCCACCGTTTATTGAATTTAAGAAGTTATTTTCTTCGTCCATTAGAAACGTACATGGTCCAGCAGAAATTCACACAAAGTTGTTCATTTTATCCCTCTCCTTTTTCACCTTTTAAAACAGTACACACGTACACATAATGATTGTTGTAGACAATTTTGCATCAAACTACAAACTAAGAAAAAAAAGATCGTAAAATGTTTGGATGTTTCAGCATTTTTTTTTTTCAGTGTTTCAACTAATCCCTAGCTAATCCGATTAAATATTTTGAAAATCCTGCCTTTTAAAAAGACTACAACATAAAATGCAAATTGAAAGGGATCAATGTTAGTTCATGTATGCAATTTTCGCCATCGTCACGTATTGTTGAAAATCATTGAGACTTCCAGTATATATGTTTTCTTTTCCTTTTTTTTTAATATTTAGGAACATATTTGTTGTTATTACAATCACACATCGAACACATATATATTATCGAACAAATATTATTATGTTTCGAAGAAAAATGGTAAAAGAAATATGCTGCTCTTTTTCTTTAAAAGACAGGCTACGATATCACGTGGGGGCATTTGTAATGTGTGTAGAGAAACACAATAAACATGTACACCATATTCACAAAATATGGCCAGTGAGTAAGTCCGATAAATATCATAATATGGCAGTAACGAAGCTATATTTGTAAAATTATCTTTCATATGATGTTCTTGTCACACGTATATTGTCACAGTGTTGCCAGCTTGTGCAAGTTTCAGGTTTTCAAATATCTTGCATCAGCCGTTTTCAATGATTCAGTGTGTACAATGTCACAATTGAATGTACTTATTTTACCCATTTAAATGTAACTATCTGATATTCTCACAGGTTCTTTTTGCATAAATGTGAAAGTAATATTTACAAGTGTGATATTTTAATTTAACGCCACTATAGCACTTATTTTAAACACACTTTTTGAACGCATCATGCTCATAATATGTTTTGCCAAAATCAATTAGGTTTATTCACTTTAGCATAAAACATTGTTTAAATATATATCGAGAAAAGTAACGAACTTTCCGCGTTATTCTTACCTGAATCGCTTAAGTTAATAGGCTAGTCGGATTCTATCCCTGCTCCTTCCTTCCTTCTTCTTCTTTGCTAGAAGCACTTACACACTTTAATGTGTGAATAAACCGTTTAATAACTTATTTATCGATTTATATTTCTGAGAAGAGATTCAAAAATGTTTCAACTGAGGTGTGCAACAGCTGAATAAGTAGTACAGATTTTTACACTGAACCATTCCCAAAGTACGATGTGTAATTCAATGATATTGTACTGCATAGGAAAGAAGAAGCATAACAAGACAGCCCCCAAATTATAAACCTGTATTAAATCATAAGTTACATAAATCGTAGTCATAAATAAACTTCAATCAACATGAATTTGACTGGAGGATTTATAAATTTAGTATCATATACTACTATCTTTAGTACTGGAAAATTAAATTAAATCTACTGACAAAATCTGCCTCGATCATTGACTCGTGGGAAGCCTTAGATCATTTTTGAGGGAAGATGCCTATCGGGGGAACATGGTTACAGTAGTGTAATTCTATATCTAACAAGTAAGCTTAAGCACTTTTTGACCAGGCTTGATAGAGAAGTAGGGTACATCAGCAGAAAGCATGATTAAAAATGCTTTCGTCCATAAAGACAGAGGCAGTGGCCCAAAGTTTGGTTCATAAGGATAAGCATTAATAGTGTGATCTAAGTAGAAAAACTCATGTTTATTTATAAAATGTTTCAAATAATGGAAAACAAATACACATTATTGGATATTGAGTAAATGCGCAATCTTTTAGGAGGTACGTTCGTCATGACCGCAATCTTGGAATCGACCATCTTGAAACTTGCTTGAATTTTTTAAATGGGAAAGGGTCATGTAACATATCAATCTGGACTAGGATTTTACTAAAAAATATTGGTGAAGTCCGTTTTGTTATAAATTTTATTTTTTGAGGGAGATAATGGGATGTGACATTGGTATGCGTAGTTGATTGAAAAGTCTAGAAATACTCTGCAATTTTTGAAACAATGCAACAAATAAGAACCCAATGCTTAAGTACTTAGTATTGGGAACCATCTACACAGTACTCGTGACTAAAATACTAACCCAGATTGATATGTTACATGACACCTTTCCTTTCTAAAAAAAAACTCAAGCAAGATTCAAGATGGTCGATTTCAAGATGTCGGCCATGATGAACGTACTCTCTAAAAGTTAGCACATTTATTCAATATCCATTAATGTATGTTTGTTTTTCATTATTTCATACATTTTATAAATAATGTGTATTTCCCTACTTAGATCACACTATAAATGCTTATTCTTATGAACCAAACTTTTGGCCACTGCGTCTGACTCTTTTTAATCACGCTTTCTTATAGTTTCCATATGTAACTTAATCCTCTACCAAGTTTGGTCAAAAAAGCGCTTTGAAGCACCGATAGGTTTACTTGTAAGATGGAAAAAGTTTTTTGTGTGAAAGTGCTAGTCAGTATGTTCTTTAAGGGACTGTTGTGAATGTTTGGTAATTTGTCACGTGTAGACGAAGCACGTCCTTTAAAATCAGAATACCTCTTTTTTTACCTAAAAATAATTTCCTCTAAAATAGTTTTGTAATCAATAAGCAGTTAAGGATTGAGATAAACTCCATGATGGAGGAGCAAATGCACGAGTTGGGTAATTTTGAATGGCAAGTTCTTGCTTAGGCTGTATCATAAAGAATCCACGTGCGTGGAGGAGAACAGGTGAGGTGGCGTCTTGCCCCGAAGCCAAACTTGTTCAAAATGTTACTATTTTGTTTCTTTTAATTACTCCACAATGGCTTCTAGACCAAAATCTATGACATCTTCCCTCACTTCGCTCTATGCTCACAAATCTTGTCATTTACCTAATAGACGCTTTATCATTGAAACGTATGTGATATGTTCTTGAATTCCATTCATTTTCTGTTTATAAGATATTTACACAGGAATTTTAACAAATAGTATAGTGAATGTATAATTAGAAGTTACTTATGTCGTAATTCAACGGTCTAGTGGAAGGAGCTTGACATAATGAACGAAGAAGAATAATCTCTTCGTCAAAGTTATAAGCTAATCTGACAAGGAATATTATCGAAATGATGCACTAATGCTTAGACGTTCTTACAAGATAAACGTAGAACTTACGAAACTTAAAATACAAGCAAGATATTTTGCAGAAATATATAATACAGAATTTAATATAATAAAATAATATTCATGTGGAATATACCTAATTTTTAAATAGCAATGAAAAAACCTAAGGGCAAGAAGCTAAATAATGGTTTTGTTGTTGACAATAGCAAAGCGGCTACGTATAAATTCAAATTATCTTCTAACGTATCCAAAAGAAAGAGTTAAAATCGTAGGGACAAATGGAGTCTAAGCGAATTCCGGGGCCTGTCAGTTTCAGAGTCAAAGTCATAGATTTTTCCACCGGTGTCCATGACTATTCCAGCGGTGTATGATTTATCTCTGTCGAACTTGTGGCTACTCAAATCTCGTAGGGGCACAAATGGAGAATACTAAACGATTGAAAAGAACTTGCCAGTTTTAGAGTCACATTCGTAGTTTTCCTCCCCATTGCAGACCATGACGAATATATGGTCCTCATCGGTGTATAGATCATCTCTGTCGGACTTGTAGTTGTTGAAATCTAGGATGGGCCCAAATGGAGACTACTAAGCGACTAGAAAGGATCTACCACTTTTAGGGTCAAAGTTATAGGTTATTCCACGGTTTCAGTCCATTACGAATTTGATTCTGTATGGTTCATCTCTGTCGCACTTGTAGTTGCTGAGATCTAGGAGAACATAAATGGAGAATACTAAGTGATTGAAAAGGACCTGTCAGTTTTAGAGTCCCATTCATAGCTTTTCTCATCTTTTCAGACGATGGCGAATCCAACGGTATCATTCATCATCTGTATCTAACTTGTAGTTACTGAGATCTAAGGGGGAGCAATGAAACATACAGATGGAGAATACTAAGTGATTAAGAAGGACCTGCAAGTTTTAAAGTTTATGTGTTAGGTTATTCCATGCTTTGAGACCACTGCGAATCCAACGGTGTATGACTCATTTCTTTCGAACTTGTAGTTACTGAGATCTAGGTAAGGCAAAAGTGAAGAATACTAAGTGATTTCATAGGACCTGCCAGCTTTAGAGTCAAAATTATTATTTTCCCCACCGTTTCAGATTATGACGAGTCCAACGATGTATCATTCATCTCAGTGTGACATGTAGTTACTGAGATCTAGGGGGACAAAGGAACATACAGATGGAGAATACTAAACAATAGAAAAGGACCTGCTAGTTTTAGGGCTTATGTGATAGATTATTCCATGGTTTGAGAGCATTGCGAATACAACAGTGTATGGCTCATCTCTGTCGGATTTGTAGTTACTGAGATCTGGGAGAGACACAAATGGAACATACCAAGCGATTCAAATGGATATGCCTCTTTTAGAGCCGAAATTATAATTTTCCCAGCCGTTTCAGACCATGATTAATCCAACGGTGCATCATTCATCTCTGCGTGGCTTGTAGTTACTGAGATGTAGGATGGAGGACAAACATAGCATGTGAACATACATAATAAAAGTGGAGAAAAATAAATAAATGAAAAGGACTTGTCAGATTCAGTCAGAGTCATAACAGAGTGGTTCAACTCTGTCGGACTTGTAGTTGCTGAGATCTACGGGGGGACGGACAGACAGATAGCACAAAAACCTATATCTTCTCTTATTCACTGACTTGATACGGGTGCACTAATAAATAATATATGTAATACAGAAACATACAAATATATTAAAGACTAAAAGGAGTTAAATAAAATGTATTTAAAAAATAACTTGCACAGTTTTACCTCTCAAATGCACTAAAAGTAGAAAGCATTTTTATCAAGCAATTTTCAGCTTCCTATAAAATAATAACTGAAAATTAAAGCGTAGGCAAAAATAAATATAAATAAATTTATATGGGTAAAGTAACTTTTTTAAAATATGACTTTTATATTATTTCTTTAAGTCATCAAAGCTTATAATGACTATAAAGTAATATAAAAAGATATTAAAATACGCCTCATTAGTGTATAAGTTGATTTAGTGCTGAGAAAGACGCAAATGCTTGTTCTTTGACGTTATATTCAACACAGGGCTATGAAACATCGAAGAGCTGGTCAACTACCAATTCCCTATCGGTTAATTCAACATTTAATCAAACTGTTCTACTAGAGAAAATAACTATAAACTTAATAGCATCATATAATACTAGAAATATGTAACATACATTTGTACCTGAGAGCTAGAAGCGTGTAAGTCACAAATCCTTGTTTTCCAGAAAACCAGGAAAACTATTTGCTTTCATATAGATATTAAATGGACAGACTACATAATAGGCTTTCTTATTTACATTATTTGCATGTTTACCAAGAATCGAACAAGCATTACTTGAGGCTTTTATCACGTTTTTGCCAAAATTGGACTTACTGGCTTCTTCTATCTCGCCAGGTACAAATATATTACAATATAAGTCTATATACGTAAAATCATTAACGTAGTAGTAGGAAAAGGAAAATTTTTAACATAAACATCACCTTTATCAGCGTCTCATCCTTTTACTTTTAGTCATACAATTCTTTTTACTATTATTTCATTACTTTACTTTATTATAAGTATAATCCTATTAATTTAAAATTATTTTTTATATTTTAATTCATTTTAAAATAAAAGCGTCGAGTTTGCAATCTTTTAAATATATGTTTATAATATGATTTATTGTAATATATTATTTTGCCACTAAAATAGCTTGTTAAATAAATAAAAAGGAGTTAAATTGTAACTAATTTGTTCAACCTTTCTGTCTTATGTAATACTTTCAACACAACGGACTTCATTGTCTGCTTTTACATTATTTTACGTGTTCCCAGTTTCTCTTTCTTAACATTTCATTTCTACTGTTGTGTTTCATCCTATACTTTCAACCGCTTTCACAAGCAAGGGATACAGAGAGAGAGAGAGAGAGAGAGAAAAGGCAGTGATTAATATCACTGCTCGATTCTAAAGTTAGACACTAAAATAAGGAATGCGCTTCCTCGGAGCTTTACAGTTTCGTGGTGATTAAAAGTCCAGTGGGCAGCTTAAGATAGTGTCTGCTACAGATCACGAAATGGGCGGGGCAAAACCAACACAGCCAATCAGTGGAATGGGCCAACAAGACATGTACCATACGAAAAACTTGATGGAAAAATACATCCTTTTTCTCTCGCGATAAAGAAATATAGATTATCTACATCCACTACAGGCACTTATTTCATCTCTTCACCACTCTTCATCTCCTTTTTCTCTTTGCACCCCCACTGGTAGAAGGCGTTAAAATCATGGGTGGGATTTTCGTTAGCAACATGGCAACCTGTGGAGAAGACACAAGAATTGCAAGAAGAACAGTTAATATTCTTCTCTTCTGTTTACAATGAATATCTTAACTAACTAAGCAAGAACGGTTGTAGATAAAGAATTCAAGACTTCGAGGTAACAATATGTGAGTCTATATTCATTTTCTATGGCATGTAGTTGACAAAACATTCATTAAAATTGTAAATTATTAGAAGTAAAACTGTGTGACTATATACATTTTCTGTTTATCACGCACATTTGACATACAGATAAATAAAAGCGTTAATTTTTAGAAGCAAAACTGTGTGACTATATTAATTTTCTGTCTATGGCATGTAGTTGGTAAAGAAATAAATAAAATTGCTAATTTATAGAATTAAAACTGTGTGACTATATACATTTTCTGATTACACGTCTAGTTGACAAAGAAATAAATAAAATTGTTAATTTTTAGAAGTAAAGCTGTGTGACTATATACATTTCCTGTTTATCACGCGTATTTGATATAGAGATAAATAAAAGTGTTAATTTTTAGAAGTAAAACTGTGTGAGTATATACATTTCCTGTTTATGGTCTTAAAAGAGATAGTAAAATTGTTCATCAAAGTGCAAAGGTAATAGGAGTATGATCATAAAGAAATATCTAGGTTATCTTTATTGTTTGTTAGTGATTATTAGGTTTGTGGGAAACATAATTATTGATTTAGTACTGAAATATAATGTTTATGAGATACAAATGGGACTCATTTTACGTCGAAGATTTTGTTTTTTGCAAATAGCATGGACAAAAAATGGTGATTTTATGTACCATATTCAAATGAGACGTTGGCAAAGCTCGTTATAGTTTAGAAACTACTCCGAAATGTGATTACTTAAGGATTACGTAAAATATAGAATTCTGTTAATAAGATAAATGTGGTATCCGAAATGTTGATTAGATGTTTATAGATAAATGCTTTCGGTGTGATATAGTGAAGACTAAAATAATACATGAATGACGAACAAACATCGTTTATGTATGAACAGTTTCTATTTAACTAGTTAAACTTGATTGAACGCTAGTAATTGCCACATACATATGATTCGTGTCCATCAGTTTTACTATTTCGTCTCGGTGGAAGTGATAAACCATCTCCAGTTTGGATATTTTTAAAAGTTTTTTGGTAGTCGTATCCTGTCCCGAATAAACTGAATCTTAGTATTTTTTCTGATAGGATATATCGCAGAATAAATAGTACTTGTTTTGAACAATCCTTTATGTATATTGTTCTCATTCAACAATAATAATCTTACTGAGTATAGGTTAACAAATAAGAAATTTACTTAAATCGCATTACAATAACATTGTGTGATTCTACTTTAGTAGTCGTAAGAGTTATTCAGTAGTAATGCATAATAAGATGGTTTAAATTCGTACCCTTAAAAATTGCAATTCTAAATCCTACTTTCTCACACATGTTTGAAAGGTTTCTTCCTTTAATTCTGTTTACATTTTTTTGTTTTATCCTGGTCTCCTGGATTAATAACAGAATAGTACTTATCGAAACGAATATATCGAAAATTGCGTAGATTTTTAGGAGGGATGAGAAAGAAAACAAAACTTCTTGAAATAAAGTTGGAATCACTTTGTTTATCCTAATATATATATATATATAAAATAATTCGAAATGTATGTCACAAAATGAAACTACACATTCCATATTTAAATTACACAGTTTTACAATTAATAAACTAAGATGGTTTTGAATATAGGTGCCATGATTTTGTAGATACGTGAGTTTAACGTTTGATCAACTAATGAACTTATGCATCATCCAATGCAACGTTACACAATTTGAATCTTATTTTTATATACAAACTGATCCAAGTTATTATATTACAAAGCTGAATTTCAGTAATTTTGTCGAACTAACTGTGCTTACCTACTAACCTCATAAATTTTGGAAATATGAAATATATTAATGATAACACCGAGCAATGCTCCAACTTAACAAAGTGTTATATGTTACAGTTTGGTAAATACTACTATAGGATGTAGAGGAATAAAAATAATTTTAAAAAATATATCATACAATCGCAAAAATAGAAAAGCAGTATTGTTACTAATGTAAAATTCTGTTTAACTTCTGAATATAAAATTACAACTAAGAAGGAGTTGCTACATATGAGGACCTATTAATCACATCAATGATATAAAATGTTATTTATACATCATGATGCCTCTTCACAATATTTGTGAATCTTCTAAGTCTCATCATATATATTCTATATCGATTTATATTATGTCTTCGAACGACACAAAAACATAACCAACATTTGTCTCTTGCTTCGGCATCATGTTCTACCGTAGCGTCAATTTGATGTTGCCAAGAGTCCTGATTCTGAGTTTCTTTAACATTATATTTTCAAGATCACCTTGCGTGCAATAGCAGTAAAGACAAAACAGATATATAATTTGATATATTTTTCATTGCATTGTATTTTCGGTAATAATACTAATTTCTGCTTATCAGGTGGACTCAACATGATTCACCGATATCACACAGCTGTTCTTTAACTTCTGCGTGAAGATGTTCGATATGTTGATAATCTCTCCGCTCACAATACTTCTCGGTCCTAAGCAGAACACAAAGCAACTAATGCTATTCTATCAATTTCTCCGGCATCATAAGTCATTATGAAATCTTTTCTGATGACTATTTGTTCTATAAATTTCACTTAAATTTTGTTCTTTATGTAACTATTTTCATGATCAAGATTAATTAAAAAAGTCATCTAACTGACATGGGCCCATACATAATTTAGAAAGCAATGACGACAGTAGTTCTTCAGCTCAGAAATGTAGACTATCCGATGAAACCACTCGCATTCATATAACTCAAAAACTATATCGACTGCTGTGTAAACTATAAAATTACCCGGACTGTGGAAAGCCATCTCCATGGAAGGTACTACAATGGTAAATCAAATTAACATTTATCAGTAAACTGGAAACAATGAAGTAAATAATGTTGTTAGAAGTAAATGTCCTATCAACAGAACATACCAAAAAAACTACAATTTGGTATTATTCGATTGAGATTTTGTTAACGTAATTCAAACACATATATTCTCAAGTGGAACTACGTCCTCTTATAGTAAATTTGCTTTCTAATGGCGACTGAAACATGATATGTGAAGTAAATATAGTACCTATGTTGCAAACTGGACAAAACATCGATAATCTGTCTTAAATAAATGTATACTTTACACTATATCTCGATAGCAGCTCAATTCTGGCCGTACGTGTACAGTGAATCTCCTGGTTCATTTAGTGTACGAAATAACCACATCAAGTCCTCATATGTTCCAATCTACATCCTAACACGAATGACGTGAAGTCTTGGCAGTACCTTCCAGTAGTAAAGAAGACTTATACAACACAGTGACTTGTCTCAAGAATGGTATAAATGAACGAAATTAAGTTTGTGTTAAAAGGTCTATTGTTATCATTAACGATTGTGATGATGAATTGATTGCTCAAACAGGATTATTCAAAGTATTGTCGGCAAAGTTATGGAAAAGTGGAGACAGAACAACTCTTGTTAGGAACCTATGATCTCCAATGCAATCCTGAACCACTTCAGACATCTCAATGTTAAGAATTCACTTCGTCATTAACATTCCAATGTTATTTGATGTATAAAAATTAAAAAATAAAATAAGATTACATAATTTTAAAATCTTAATTTGTATAAACATTTAATAATCAACTGATGATTACATTAACTTAAAATGAATTCTAAATTTGTTTAAAAGTTAGTGCGTTAACGTTTTAGATGGGTTATGAAAGGTACTTTTATTCGTGGTCACAGTATTTAAGACACATTGCATTGTCGAAACCTGGCATATTCTATTAAACTCTCCAGACATCTCCGCATCCAAGTTCTATGGTAGAAATTTTCTGAATAAAAGTGTTTCTGGGTCGTCACTGGTGTCTTCTAACGAAACTTCTGATATACAATCATATTATTTTGTAATTTTTGTTAACCTATTGCAAGTTTCGTAATAACCTTTAGAATCACCAAATAGTTAAAGAGAGAGCCACACAGTCGTTCCACGAGTTAACAAGGCAAACCGTGAGCTGTTGAGCACTGCTTTATAGTCAAAAATACTGTAAGATGAGTAATCTTTTGTCCTTAAAAATCTCACGTTAAAAACCAAGCCATTTGGTGATTGGAAAAGAAAATTTATGTTTTAAAGGGGACAAAATAATCTTAGAATTCTTTGAAACAGAAAGAAACGTAATGAGGAAAGTCTTCATTCACGTAAACCAATAAAGATCACTAGAAATGCAAACCTTGTACGGTACCACTAAACCATTCCCTTTGGTTTCATTTTTATCCTTTCCAATTATCAGAATTTATAATGTAAAATTAATTATTACCTTACAGTTCCGATTTCTTTTCCTATTCTTTAACTTCCAGGTCATTACTTTTCAATCCACGGTTCAGAAATCTTTTCCTTCATCCATTTGGGTTTCTAGGACTTCTCGCTTTCTTTCTCTTTCATTCACCCTCGTTTCTTCCTACCCCTGCCCCACTCGCTTTCTTCTGTGAAAAGCAAAAATCGATTCAAATCTGGAATCACCACTAACCACCCTCTCACGGTCATCCCATCCCATCCGATCCACCCTCCACCTACCTCCTACTACCTACCCATACTGGGTGGGTGGGGGAGAATCTGAATAAATCAGGGAGATATCTTAATGGGGGATATAAATTTCTGAAATCCGACTTCCTTCGAATTTACTAGTTTTGAGAAGTGTAATAGCCAAAAATGACAGACCATATAATGCTTGGAAGCGAAAATGAAGATCTGACTTAGTGAAAGCGTAAGTAATATTTTAGAATTTGTAACAACGTAATATATATATATATATATATATATATATATATTTGAAAAGCAATGGTAAATAATCACGGAGTAAATTCTCATAAAAATAATTTCCGCATTATCGAAATCCTGTGTATTTCGAGGACTCAATTTCGAGCTCAAATTCGACTTTTCTTAGTGGTAAAGGAAATGTATATTCTGGATAATAATAAAAGCCCCATTCAAGAAAAGTATGTTTTTAGCATTCAAATTTTCTCAATAGGTTAGACATTAGAAGCTAGTATTTGATCTCATTGAGTTTATAGTGCTGTCAACCTTGTATAATGTTTATTTTTCTCAAACAGTACTACGTCATTGTTAATATTCTAGAGTTGCTAAACATTGTCTTCAGAAAGAATGTACAGATGTGTTCAAACAGTGGCGTCATTTCAGTTTTTGCTTTGGAGGATGGACAGGGAAGGTCATTTAGGAAAGACCTTATATTATATATCGCTTGGAGAATATCACCTATTTCCAATCGTTGTTTTCGCTTCATATACGTAATTCATACGCATCTCTTCACTGTTAATGTGATATAGCTAAAATAATTAGCAAGCTCAAATTTGACATAAAAAATAAGGAAAGTTTAATTGTTATCTTTTTCTAAAGTGTTATTTACAGCAGATGAAAAGTTCTAATGTACCAAAGGGTAACGTCTTGGCTTCAGTTTTGCAATCATTTGCAAAGATCTTTAATATAAATTTTCTTAATCTATTTCCGCTCCAGAGCCAAATCATCAACCAGGCCAGTCGATCATCAGAAATTGATGACCGAAGGTAGTTTTTCAGTCTTTTCAGAACAGAAAAAATACCATTCCTTAGAGGCAATCTGACAAATTTGCCAATAACAACATAAGAATAAACAGCCGATTAAAACTGTGGATATCTCATTTTGAGATCAGTCTTGAGGTGGACACCACTAAACAAGCCGGATTTGAGTCCTGCTAGAGGCAGAAATCTTATATCCGGGGACACTGAGGCAGGCTAGTAGAAGGAACAGAATCCATTCTAATCGAAATTGAAAAAAAAAACTTATAGTCTTATTGTGGGTGACAAAAACTCTACTAGAACTCAATCAACTAACTGACAACATTCGGCATGATGTTACAAAGTAAACATTATGGAGGCAAAACTCTTATAACGATGTGATCCCACAACTTTAATAAAAATGGGATATACATATCGAAATATGACAGAAAGAAGAACTCTTTCTACATTGAACCCACAAAACTAAGGAAACCAGATCAAAGACAATAATACTGCACTTTCTCTGAACAAAACTAATTTTTCAGCTCTCATAGAGAAAGAAGACAACTTATAAACAAAATTAAAAAATACCTCCGTTAAGGCCATTATCCCTATTCAGGAAAACAAGAACTTGTTTCAGACAAACGAAATTCAACTTCCAAAACATTCAATATCTCACATAAACTCATATTCGGAAGTGAAATCTCAAACCTAAAAGAAAAAGTAGATCTTAAAACTCCCTTACAAGTCAATATAAAGAAAACCCTCTAATCTGTCCTACTTGGTAATTCTGACACCCGCAACATATAGGCCCTGGGCGCCCTGAAATATGAAACAAAGACTACCCACCAATATATATACATATAGTCAAAACAATATACGAGTATATAAATCCTGGGAGAAATATAAAAACAGATAGGGTTAAAATTGACCCAAAAAGACCTAACGCTTATGCAGTACGCTAATAAAATTGATAAAAAGTGACTACTTGCTATACTTAGTACAAAAAGTGTCAATACTTTAAAAGAAGAATAGCTATTACAAAACAATAAACATGACTTGTCTATATAGGACTTAGATGACGCTAGATGTCCTGTTCTCTGGCAATTCTACAAACCAATCTCGGCCATATACCGAGCCAAACGACTCAGAAATGCCCAAGAATGAAAACACAAAAAGATCCCTACTAACGCTCATATTATAATTCTCAAAAACACGTTCTGGAAATGCACGGTACTGTGGTTTAAGCTGTTGCTTAATACAAGCCTTCAAACGTAACAAGCGCGTAGAAAATTAAGAAGATACCGAGACAAACCCAAAGTAAAAATTATATATATATCAGATGATAGATTCGGGGGAATAAAGAGCAGTAGCAGAACAGTTCAAGAAACCCAGTTATCAAAGCAAAACCCTCTAGAAAATTATATAGGCCACTTAGAAGTGTTTATCAAAACAGTACACATTGAGGGGTGTATAATACTGTACATTAATTTTAATAACCTTGCGATCACACATTTCAGCTAGTATGTGCTGAAGCAGATCAATGAAAAGGCAACTTTTCTAACCTCTTCTAAACGATACAAAAAAATAAGACGCATAGGCAGACCAAACTACTCATCTACACACTTATGCTCAAAACCTTCGTACACGAGCAAAAGCCATGTACCCAAAATAACATACATGTGGTCGAGTGGCAATCGCACTTTCCTGCTATACGCAAGGTCCTAGGTTCAATCCTCGTAGAGATTCATAATATGAAGGTTTGGAATCCATGTTTCCAAAAATCTATAGGTTTAGTTCTTAAAAGTCGACTAACTTACTTTAAACCTTAACAACCATTCAATAACAAACAAAGCACTAACATTGAATACTTATACAATAACAAGAAATTGCCATTAACAATAATAAGCAGCAGAATACAGTCACATTGGTACTGTCGAACACAAGACACATGTAGACACTAACCAACCAGAAAACAAAGAAACATCAAGTATAGGATCCAGAGTTTTGATTCCACATGGCAGTACTCTGACCCAAAAACCACTAACAAGAAATAAGCTACAGACCGCAGAGAACATAAACTTATACAGGAATTGGCCTCACTAAAAGAGATGTAGAATTGGTACTTATACACGATAACGGAGCGCCATACCATAAAATTAAGAACCCAAACTGTAATAAGAACTGTGATGGTTCCGGGAGGGTCGGACTTCATGTCTCACACCAGACTAAGTTCCAAAATAAACAAACCGGCGCGGCACGGGGCAGGCTTGCAATTTCGCGGCATAATAGTGTGCTAGAGCACACCCTTTGAGAATCACTGCTATGATAAGTTTAGTCTATATTGGACAAGCGCCGCACAGGGTTTCCCGACCATTCAATTGCGACTCCATGAAAACGTAATGCAATATTATTATTGAACGGTACTGTTATGAAAGGAAAAAATAGTATACACTATAAGCTTCATTACAGAATATAAATATAAACGGCCGACTTAAAAACGAACTATAAGTGCAAATAAAAACACTTCTTAAAATATTATCTCATTTTCTATTTTTTTTTTGTATGAGGTCGGCCCCAAATTAATTACTAAATCAGGCAATTAAAATCACTAACCTACATTGCATAGTACGTCACAAGTAGCTATTTTAGTTGATTATTTGATTCCAAAGTTCTATAAAAAATTGGTATTGAAAAGAAAATACTATTTTTCTTTACTATTCAGTGTGTTTTAAGTAGTTAACTTGTCCTTTGTCTTTTGAAAGAATATTTTTTACGTTTTGCTGCGTTTATATACCTAAACTGAGAAGGGGACAATTGCCCCCTGTCCTTCTAAATTACGAATCTGTGTTCAAATTAGACTCAGTATTCATTTTCCTCAAATTTGTTTTTTTAATACAAAATGTCATCGGTATACATTTTAAATTAATTCTAATTATTGTTAATGAATTCCCTTTTTATATTATTACATGTCGCATATGCTTTTGAACATCAATAATATTTTTTAGACATTGTAAGGATGGTGGTATGGCGCTTCATCGTGCATAAGGTGAATGGGTTGTCACCAAATCAGGCTACAATCTGTGCAAGTAGTTGCTTTTGAAGGACATTTAGTTTATGCTTCCTGCATTATTTTCACCACTATATAAAGTTTCCCAGATCCAAAGACAAACATTACACCCCAAAACACAATTGACATCAGAATATTTACGCATCTTCCCAGGTCAACGCCAAACCATCATCAGATATAGTGAAACATATTTTCTTTCATTCAGTAGAAATCCAATGTTTTAGTCCTTAGACTCACTGGAGACCTTTATCTACGTGGAGTATCCCAGATCATCTAGAGACTTCCTTACCTAGTGTGGAACATTTTGACCTTTCTTCCTTGGTCCGTGTTACTTTTTTCCTCTTAAACAAAGAGTCGCTGTGACATTCCCAGGGCTAATTCCTGCACCATAATTAACCATATTTATACCCAAGTTTCTTAAAGTGACTTTCCAGTTTCTCAGAATCAAAGTTTTTGAATATTTTAATGCTTATTGGAGAGCTGTTTAATGACCAGTTCACAAATTTAAGAAAATATTTAAATCTCTATTAGTTCTAATGTTTATTGTCTACTTTCTAATGCCAAATAACTTTCTAATGCCAAATAACTTTCTAATGTCAATTAGCTTTCTAATTAGAAATTACAAGATTTTAATGCAACTCAGAGCTATCTCTTAGATGTATTTAGTAATATATTTAATTTAATTTATATTAACTAGTTACACATATACCTATGGTCAAAGCCCAATTTAAGTCTAAGTGATGATATCCTTTGCCGAGCACATCTTGCAGAGGAATGTAGTCTCTTTGTTTAATTTCGGTATTCGCTTGATGCTACTGAGGGAAAGCACTTAAAAACTTTCTTTAGAATGTTGTCACTATACCTGAGTGGTTATACGCCTACCGAACTAAAACTTATTTGCGGAATGAGTAAAGAACGCTAATGAATTAATTTAGAGTCTACACTGTATCGCCTGGCCGATGTTAATATACATTACAAGTGTGTCATATGATTTATATATTTACTCATCTGAAGTTAACAAAATTCGTTACAGTAAGCAGTAAAGAATTTTAAATCAAATTACTGGTATAACGTTAAAATATTTAATTGGTTTAGTCATTGTTTTAAAAATCTGTAAACACTCACGTGCTTAGTTACCGAACAAATGTTCTTTGTAATAGCTGTACTTATCTGACTAGAAATACTTAAAAGAATTGCAAGTTCTCTTAATTGTCTGATAATAAATTTACACATAAAATTGATAGAATGCGAAAAATACATTGCTATCAACATATTGAAAACAACTAAGCTCTCTTGTATCCATTTCATTTTATTTCACAGACTGTATACAGTAGCTTGAATTTTATATCAGGACTCTCCAGGCTTTGAGGATGATAAATCAATCTTGAGTATAGTTACTGGTTGGCTCTTAAATACCAAGTTTACCGACAATCATTTTCTGATTTAGTAACATGATGTATAGTACAATATAATCATCGTCTTGGTCGCTTCATATCTTCATCTAACAAAGAGAGTGGGAGAGATAGTGTTTCTGAACGCGTTCAACTTCATCATGAGACGAGGAAGAGAACCGACAAAACACTTCTATTGTAGAACTTATCTAAAATACTATCCTGATAAAAAGTAAGGAGAAATCCGAAATAACGTTGAATAAATAGTCTGCGCGGTATTAGAACTTAAATGATCTCCACTAGTACTAAAATGATAAAAGAGTTAGTAATTGTACATGTCTGTAGATGTCAGTGACGGTCATGATATATGTCATGTATTATACATGATACAAACTACATTTACATGCTGATTTTTTACATCGCCTTTTATGATAGATTAAATTGCAAAGAGAAACAATTCAATTATTAAGTAACAAGGACACGAAAACAAGTAATGAATAAAACTTACCCACACCTTGTTTGCAATGTAATGCCCGAACGAATATTCACTTAACCTTGGCCTTCGTTGTCGCTTTATATAATTATATCATCATAAAAATTAACCAAAGGTTTTATAAAATTGACTTTCAATGTAGATTACAGGAAGGCATTTCTTTACGCGAGGCAATGTTTTGCATAACTAATCACGCACAGTTCCAATTTAAAAACGAAATGCTGTTTTCACGTGTGACTCTTGATTGTATTTAGATTTTTCTTGAAATAAGTAAGTGCGAATGCGATACATTCATATACGTAAGTATATAAGTATCCTTCTACATGAAAATCACGCTATGTTATTATTAAGTAGCTCTATTAAGCAGAATACAAGTTCATTAACCCAGTTTGTTTTATTCGTATCCAATTCTGTATTTCCAACAATAAAATCATGTTGTAAATTTACCTTCATTATATCGTTCTGATTTATATAAGATAATGTAGGCTTTCTGATGGACAAGTGCTTTGATTTGTCATCTACAATTCAAGTGGTTTGATTCCGGTGAGCACACAGTGAAGAGTTCAGAATCCACTTTGTACTGCAAATCCCATTCTTGGGACGTCATAGGTCATATGATAGATGTCAATGGCAAAGTACCGTAGGTTTGCCTTGGGATTGAGGCAGAACATCATCATACTAGTTTATCAAAGAATGTAATTTCATCTTGAATTTTGCATCTGTATTTCCATTTATTAGCTGCCTTGTGCATGTATCTTAAATCAAATGCCTAAATATGATTAACTATAATACTCACATTATGAACAGGAAGCAAGAGACTTATATTGAATTATCTACTGTGAATGTTGGCAACATAATTATCTGCATAAAGGTTAAAGAACTACATTTTAGAAGCAGCTTGAACTAAATTGTTTCAAGAAATTGGGATATATAAACAATACTGATAATCATTTACAAAATGTAAAGGCTCCAGAGACATCTTACAGTAAAATATATGAAAAGACAACATAACTGATTGCTACAACCCTGAGGACAAAGTTGAAGTTTTTGAAACACAACTGCAGACTCAATTCCGTCTCAATCCAGACCCATATGACGAGGACACCATCCGGACAGTCAATCATCACCTTCATTGTGCCAACTACAACACTCCATTTGCTACAGAAACGCTCATAGCTCCGAGGGAGCTACAGCTTATAATAAAAACTCCGGGGCCGCAGTGCTACTGGATCAGATGCAATCTAGTCTTGATGACCCGACTCTTCGATGTATTTTGCAATATAGTCATTATCCCTCACAGTGGAAAACGGAAAAAATCATCATGATCCCTAAACCTGGAAAAGACCATCTCTTTCCTCAAAACCATAAACTAATCAGCCTCGTATCCGTTATAAGCAAGCTCTTTGAACGACCACTTAAGACTCGCTTATTTAGTCACATCCAAGAACATAGCCTTTTCTCGAATCATCAATTTGGTTTTCGGCCACAATTCAATACCGAAGCTCAATTGGTACGAACTGTCGAAGAAATAACACTGCAATTTAATAGGCGTGAACACCTTCAGCATTTTTCTAGACACTGCAAAAGCTTTTGGCAAAGTATGACATAAGGGACTTCTGTATAAGCTCGATATCTTCGGATTTCACCACCAATACCTACGTATATTAAATTCATATCTTCAGGACCGCTCATTCTACGTTTCTTAAAATAGGGCCTACTCGCAACCATATCCTATAACATCTGGTGTACCCCAAGGTTCTGTTTTGGCTCCGTTGCTCTACAACCTCTATACTGCTGACATTCCTACCCACCCTCCCACTCTGCTAGCGACATTTGCTGATGTTACGGCAATCTTTGCTTCATCTCATCAAGTCTCCGTTATGCCCAACAGCACTTGGAACTCATCGAAAACTGGACATCCAAATGGAGCCTAAGACTCAACGCTGACTAAACAACAGTAGTTCACTTTACCAAACAAAGATCCCTACCACCACACGCACTAACCCTCTTTGGCGCTCAGCTACCCTACAGCCCCAGTGCTACCTATCTGGGAGTCGAATTGGATCATAAACTTACCTTTCAGCATCATATCAGTAACACTGCCACCAAAGCAATCCAACGCACCTGCGCCTTATATCCTTTTCTAAAAAAACGATAATGGTATTTCGCTCAAAGCCCGTCTACACGTCTACCAAATGATGATCCGTCCTCAACTCAGGACGGATTCTTGGAAGCACGCTGCTAAAACCCATCACATATTGCTGCAGAGAGTACAAAACCGCGCTGCAAGAATCATCACCGGATATCCACGTGACACCAGCATTCTTCAACTTCATGAAGACCTGGACATTCCCATGCTTCAGGATGTAATAAACTCGCACTGCAGATCATTCTAGCTTTGGAATGACACAGTCACCATATGCAATTCCTCACAACCTTGGGACAGTCCGACCTCCTCGCCATATCCATAAAATGCCTCAACCTATCTAATTATTTCACCAAATCATGTACTTCTCTGGAAGGAATTATCTTAACATCTAAGCCTGACTGACTAACTTTAACACCTTGCCTCGCTTGAACACCTACTCAACACCTTGAGATACCATAACTGAGTCCTAAAATAACAGATGCATAGGGTCAGCGACAGTTGCTTCATAACAATTCCCATACGCTATACATCTATCAATTCACCTCATATTGAAGGCATGGGCTCCGCAAAGAGGCCAAAACTTCTAAATTCGACCGGCCATGATCATCCTCTTCCTTCTCGTGATTTTCATACATGAAATATTGTAAATGTAATTTGAGATGGTGTCTAACATAGGTATGAAAAAGTACAGAAAAATAGCAGCAAACAACAACAATAAAAAAATAATTAAGAAAAGGATTTTTTAGAAAACCCGCTTTCTTAAGATGGACTTAAAAGTAAAAAATAATAAATTGAATTAATCTTATGCATCGGAAAATAAAAGCGTGGGTGCTCTTAGTTATTATGATTTTATGATAAGGTAAGCAAGAGGACCCACGTTTTTATTTTCCGATTCACAAGATTAATTCAATTTATTATTTTTTACTTTTTAGTTTATCTTTAAAAAGCTTGTTTTTTTTTAAAAAAAAAAACATTTTTAATTATTTTTTATGTATAATAGATCAATATTAAACTCCCTGTGAGCTTTGCTTCTGATTGTTGGTTTGGCGCATGAGTTTGTCAAGGGGAAGACAAATAATTTAGACTGTGTGTTAAAAAAGAAATTCATTGAGGAGCAGCAAGTACACCTGCAACATATAGAAGATATGATAATGGGGAAAGTGAGGATCCTTGAGGTACCTAAATGTGAAAATGTGAAAATGAATCGTGTACAAAAACATAGATCATGCGCAAGATAGAAAGCAGTAAATAAAGATAAAGTAGGATCAAAAAAGGTGAAAATTGAAAAGTTTGGAGATGAATGCAGGATTCCAGACCTTATCAAATGCTTTTTATAACTAAATAGAAGAAACTAGAATGCTTTGGTGGAATTGTAGTGGTTACTAAATATATTAAATAGTCGAAATAACTGGTTATTGGTGCTAAAAGAAAGGCGGAAGTCTGGCTGGTGAATTGGAGAAAGTTGGGGTTCGACAGATGTATATGATAACGTTTAAGATGTATTCGCACGAGCATTTTCTATAAACTATTGCCTGCTTGTTGTCATCTGATATAATAAGTTCCAGGAGGCTGCACATCATAAACGTGGTATAAAGGTTTCTCAATTACGCGTTCCTAATGCAGTGCTAACTGAGTGTACTTACAATAATTTATATTAAAAAAATGTCTTCTAAGTCATGAACTAATAATTTACAGGCCTACCTGCATGCACCCTCCACTGTATATATTTCCTGTGTAACTCACCTAAAAAAGAAATAGAACGTAGATACATTACTTGTAAGGTTCGACATAAACCATGTACGTATTCAAATACCGAGAAACACAATCTAAAAACAAAAGTTATATATGTTCTTCATACCACGTAGTTTGCAAGGTAAATCAGTGGTTCTCAAACTTTTGGAAATCGCAAACTAATGAATAGACAGTTTTGCTTATGAAGTATACAATGAACATTCATTCGGGAATCAGATTTCTAAGCAATATTGCTTTAAATGAAGATTGATTTTCCTTCCACTGGCAACCCTGTTGAAAATTATTTGAATTGCTTCAAGGTTACTTACAGAACGTTTATTTTCGTAAGGACATTGTTGTTGTTTTTTCATTGCTATCAGTACATCATACATTTCTCAATATGACCTATGTATATAGCACAATCGACCATCTAATTAATTGAAGACTTGTATTAAATCCTGGCTAAGTGCCAAAACAATAAATATTAATTATGTTGGTTAAATACGAACTACGTGTCTACTTTAGTGCAGCAAAATCTGGACTATCTATTATTTACTTTCCTAGTGTTTCAAATTTTTACCACTAGAATGCTCCTAGTGTTACTAATAATGTAAAATCTGTTTTTTGTTTTTTTGGTTTATCTGAAAATAAGAATTTTGGCACTTATTCTGTTTTTTAATACAAGTCTTTAATTGCTGAATCGTCTTTTTACCGCTTTGCACAAATTCGGATGCGCTGACTTACATTGTTTCATACCCCGTAATTCTATTAAACTAAATCATTACTAAATTATACAATGGGATATGTGACGACCTGATTACTACAATTCATCAAGTTCTGAATATTGCACTTAAAGTTTCATTTATGAATGAAAACAATATTTCAATTTTAAAAAGTTTTATGTAAAAAGAACCGATAGACACAATGTCTTTCTTGCGGTTAACCTTCCAATTATTATAAATAAAAATGGTGTATTAAATTCCCAAAAGAAATTGAAAAGTAGTTTTAAAAATGCACTTGACAACTCATTTCTTCCACAATTAAGTCGCCTACGTAAGATTGAATTTTGAAAGAGAATTTTCACATTTAATTATTAATTCAATAACACTAACCAAAGACTGATTCAATAATATCACTGATTGATTTGGTTAAATATGTTAGACTATTAAAAAAACAAACAAACATGGTTATTGTATTTACGAATTGCTCCACATTTTTGTCGCGATGTAGAAGGGGAGAGGGAATGGAATGTGTTATATTAAATAAACTAAAATAAAAGAACACGCATAAACAAACAAATTCTCGCACACACGCATTTATGCTACATGAATTTTAATTGTGGCAGTCCGAATACCTCCAAGCCACAGAGACAGTAATAATTAGAACAAAAGTATTGCGAAAATCTAATTAATTTTCCAATTTTGCTCTCTGCTTAATTTATTGATAATGAAAAAAAAACTAATTATTTATTTTTAAACTGTGTTGTGGAATTTTAGCTCATAATATGATATTATCCAATAACAATTGGCTGAAATATCAAATATTATCGTTAAGTGTATAATGTGATTTGCACTACGAAGTACAACATAATCTTTAAGTAACATTAGTTTTAACCTAAGTGCTCTCACGCTAAAGACGGTAACAAAATTTAGGATAATCCAAATGTGAACTAATGCTATTTGATGGCGTATCCTTATTAGCAAGAAGTTACACCACAAACTTTCGGATAGAAAATGTGACATTCTTTTGTAGTTTCCAGATGCTTATTGTGTTTAATAATGTATGTTGTAACTACAGAAGAAACCTGTCTCAGAAATGTTGTATTGTGTTTTAAAGTTAATATAAGTAACGATCTCCACCAAAAGATGGCAGCACTACCTTCATATATATCTAATGTATTTTTTTCGTAGCATGAAATGTCAATGCTACTCCTACAAATTCAAGCCTAGGGAGTTCTAACTTTCAGGGAAGAAAGATAATTACTATTTTAAGGGTTCTATGAGTGCCGATGTTTTCTTTTCTTTTTTGTTCATTGTTGAATGAGTTTCGTTGTTGAATATTCATTACAACAATCAAGTAATTTCAACAATGAACGAGGAAGAAAATAAAATATCGGCATGGAAAAGCTTAATATGGTTTATGAATACGGTGGTCAAATTTTCTCTGTAAAACTTTGGGACATGTATCATCGAGAGCTAATGGACCCCCCCTCTTCATAATTTGAGGTATTTTAAGGGTCAACCCAAGAGAAAGTATTTATTTATGCAAAATTTAGCTGTAAAAATCAATTTTAATAAAAACTAGGAACTTGATACGTACAAATAAAGTCTAAATATATCTAATGCGTTTTTCAAGAGAATTTCAGTGCCTAAATAAGTAGTATAAACCTGTGAAGACAATTTCTTTTTTTTTAAATATCTCTCCATACATGTTTATACTTAAATTTCTCGTACTTTGCAGTAAACCAACCGTCATCCACACATTTTTATACATAAAAATAATTCCATAGAAAATCTACTTCACATTTCTCTATTGAATTAAACTATTCCGGCCGTTGTTGATACTTTTTGGGCTATCTGGACATGATCCTAAAATTTGGAACTATCCCGAAAAATTCGGGACGTGTGGTCACCGTATTTATGAACCTTCTTCTCTGAATGTTCTTCATACGTACTCTCCTTGTATTCAACCTTATAGTTCTCGATGCTGACCTACATCCAGCAATACAAGCCTGTTTTAATACCATATTCCACCAAATAGTATCCACTAACTTCTGATTTCCTACCAATCTTCGATTATTAAATCTTAGATTTGCCCGTAATATATTCGAGTAAACTTATTTTAATGTATCTTCATTAGCAAGGCCGGATTTACCACTATTCCTATTAGGCCCTGACCTACGGGGAAACTTTCAGAGGTGCGAACTTTACAACGAAATATTAGAAATAGATATTTAAAACACGCGAAGAAAAATATTTTACGAAAAAGAAAACACTAATAAGTAAATCTATTAATGGTTTAACATACTTTTTCGACCAAACTTGGTAGAGTAGTAGGGCACATCAGGAAACCACCAGAAAACATGATTAAAAGTCCTTTCGTGCATAACGACGGGCGCAGTAACCAAAGATTTAAAACAAAGAATAAGTACTTATTGTGTGATCCAAACCGGAAAATATTCATTTATCTGCAAAATGCTTGAAATAATGGAAGACAAATATACATGAATGGATACCGAGTCAATGCGCTGTCTTTTAGAGGGTATGTTTGTCATGGCCACCATTTTGAAATCGGCCATCTTGAATCTTTCTCGATTTTTTAAATAGAAAGGGAGTCATATAACATACAAATCTGAGCTAAAATTTTACCGAAAATACGTTGGTGAAGTCACTTTTGCCATAAATGTATTTTTGAGAGAGAAAATAAGATGTGACATTAGTATGCATAAATTGATTGAAAAGTCTGTAAGTACATTGTTCTTCTCGGAATAGTGCAAGAAATGAAGATCCAATACACAAGTAATGAATATTCGAGACCACCTACGCACTGCTTATTATTTGTGCATTAGCTATCCTCCTATCCTGGTCTGATACAAAGATGGCTGAAGCACTCAAAATTTTTAAAAGGAAAAACCTAATTTGTCTTTTATGACAGGAGAAACAAGCCTTATTTTTCTCCCTAATTTGAGCTTATATCTTCAGGATATAAGTATTTCCGGAGATGGTATTTTACATTCAAAGAGCTTGCAACGTATTCAGCGTTGCGAAAATTATTCTGAAGGTAAATAAAAATCTGTTTTATGGACAGAATTTATATATCATTATTTTTTTTTAATTTAAGTGTTTCTGTGTGAATTTAAATAGTTTGTATTACCTTTTTATTCAGTATGGTTAACACTTGTTCCACAAGTAGCCTACAGTAATTTAATTAAAATGTCTGATTCTAGTACTATGTGTTTAATGCGATTATTATTATCAGCATTATTGAACTGAATAATCAGATTAGCAGAGTTAAATAATTGTTATCTCTTCATTAATATTATCAAATGGCGAGAGGAAGAAGGGGAGTAATTGGTCATAATATGAAGGTGGGAAGGGGAGGGGAGAGGAGAAGGCAAAAGAGAGGAGGTGCTGGAGGAATGGGCCTAGGGCCCCTAGACGCATGAATCCGGTCCTATCCTATACATTTTCAATCAACAAGTACTACTAGTTACAATTTCCATTTATTTCTACTTCCGGGTCGTTCAAGTTTATTACATGAGCATTCAAGGTGGACAGCGTTTAAGCTTTTAATATTTTATCTCACAATGGAGGGAGGATCAGAGCAATGCTTACGTAAGATTCGCTGAAAATATATTAGTGTAGATTTAAAGATAAACATTTTTTTGAGCTAGAACTTATAGTAAGAAATTTTACAAGTCTTACGTAAGAACAAGAGAAGAAGGCGGTTAGGTGCTAACTTTTGTTCTACAAGGGGAAGAAAGTGGTCACGTGGACTCACCAGCTGGTCGCAGAGGTCGCAAGGACTGAAGCATTAGAGAAGCGACCTTGCGATTCTGGGTTCGAATCTCGAATAAGACTTGGGTGTTTTTGAGTTTTAGAAACTTAGCTTAGTTACTGAAACGTCCTTATCCTTGCCAGACAGTTGTATGTAACTTTCAATCCAAGTGCGTAATGGCGGATTCAAGGAGATAAAATTCATATTTAAAAGGTGAGTGTTGTCGGGTTGGTGATCCAACACCAGCCAACTGTCGTGTTCAGTAAGTTATATATAGTGGACGCTCTTCGTTCAACGTTTCAACTTTCTACATTATTAACAATTTTGAAGCATTGCATTTTGTTTCTTACAATGATGTATCACCAATAAACTGACGTAGTCCCATTAAAAAAAAGAGAAATTTAAATAAGAATAGCAACACTGTCAACCCAATTACATCACATTCTAGGTTAGGTCTGGAATGTACTCCAGAAGAATAGATCCAATGTTTTATTCCCAAAATCATGTTCAGTAGGTAAAACGGAAGTATAATTTCCCTAACCTTTAAGGGACGAACCAAGTTTACTCGTACACGTATACTTTTCTATTGTTAAATAAAAAATAATCTCTTTTTCTCTTATTCTAAAAGTTACCGTTCGAAATTAAAAAAAAAAGTCATAAACACAGGTTACGCATAACAAAAGCATAAGTTTATTTGCGGTCACAAAATCCAATATTAGAAAAGGACAAAGATTTTCTTGTGTGATAAAACTGTAATAGTCAACGTTTTAGGAAATCGAAGTAAGAAAAGAAATCAAAGAACGGAAGAGAGAGAGAGAGAGAGAAGGGAGAAAGCATTCAAAGAAAAACAAGGGTCTGAGTTCCTCTGGAAGTTTAATTTCGAGCGTGATCACAATACGCCCATTACACATGCAAGGTACTGCTATGCAGATTCTATCGACTTTTTTTTTTTACCTTCGGCCATTCAGTTGAAGCACTGAATGGTTTATAGCTGCTTTTTTTTTATTTACCACGTAAGACGTCCCCAGTTTCCGCATTTGCCTCACTTGTTCCTTTAAACTCGTGAGACTCAGTTGCTCTGAAAAATTTTTTTCTGTTTACTTTGTTCTTGCTAACGATATCCACTGTTCTTACAAAGAATAAGCAACGTAAGTCAAAGAATCCTTTCTTATTACCCAAGATTTACGTCTGGTTATGAAATATACAGAGTGTCCTTAAAGCATGTCTCTTCCTTTGGGTACTTCAAGCCATAGATTGGTTCGAAACGCTTAATGAGATACCTTCATATTTTGCAATTCTCTGCTAGTCACTTCACCTCGAAGTAGTGCCTTCCTCTGGTACTATTTTCTTCAGTTCTGAAATAAGTGTATATATTGGTCACCCACTATTCTTTGCCCTTGAATTTTACTTTCCAAAACATCTTCACTAACACGTTTGGAAAGTCGATGGAACAAATCCGGCTACCTTCCTTCAATCCTGAGTTTTTGTGTTACGTCAGGTTAATGCTGGGATGTTATCACTAACTAGGGCCTGGACGACTTCCTTCAAATTCCACATTCTCTCTCCTATCTTATTGAAGCCTGAGACAAGGCACCGTAAATAG